>JALPQI010005307.1:0-72357 GCA_025490895.1 Thaumatotibia leucotreta | reverse complement strand
TAAGTGATTGTTTGTATAGGTTTTTCCGGCAAACAAGACTGAAACGAGTGACCTATGGACGTCCTGCCACTAATGCTACTCCCAAGTCTGGTTACATGGTCAGCCTGGTCAAACTCTTGGTAAGTGATTGTTTATATAGGTTTCCCCAGCAAATGACACTGAAACGAGTGACCTATGAACGTCATGCTACCGATGCTTATCCTGAATCTGGTTATAAGTATGGTCAGCCTGGTCAAACTGCTGGTAAGTGATTGTTCTCAGCTTTCCCAGACAATAGCAAAGAAGACACTTCAATATAGAATAACTTATGGTGATCACGAATCTCAAACATAAGGATTCGATAGACAAAAGTGATAGTGCTTAAGTGCTTGTTGGGTTTTCTCAGTAAATAACTAAGCAAATACTCTAATATAGAGCGATTCATGATGACCACAACTCTCAAACATAAGGTATCGATAGAGAGAAGTGATGATCGATCCCAACACTCTCATTCCGCTGCTAACATATATGGCCAGTTTGGTCAAACCGTTGGGAGCGTAGTGTAATATCCTTAAACTGAAGAAGATTGTACTTAATGCCAACTTGCATGAGAATTTTCTCATAAAAACTGTCTATCCTCGTCCTGCCCGTCATACAAAGTTTGAGCTATTGAAATTTAAACCTAATGAGTTTGAAAATATAGTCGCTATTCTTTTGTTCTACATTTTACATAAAGATAAATAATTTTGAGTGTAACCTCAACTTAAACGAGCTATACATTAATTATATTTGCCAAAAATCGAATATGTCCTTTATAAATCACATTGGGCAGGACGAGGCTATAGGTACTTTTTAGGCGATTTTGAGAATTTTCTGCAAGTTGTACATTGCTACGCCTTTATAGATGGCATCATTATTTTCTAGTAGAATTTTGCAGGATTTCGTCTATATCCTGTCTAGGGTTTTACTCACTTAAGGTACCTACAGCCAGAGGGAATCATACCGTATCTTTTTTACCCTAAGGCACCGATCTCACCGCCAGCTACTAAGCTAAGAGACACGGCGATACTCGCCCAGCTATCAGACCGCCGGGCGAGTATCGCCGTGTTTCTTTTATTTACACGGGAGTGCGTATCTTTTGTTTGTGTTTATAGCCGATAGTTCATAGCTTATTAGCTCACGGTGAGACCAGTGCCTAAACGAGCTATAAATTAATTATATTTGCCAAAAATCGAATATGTCCTTTATAAATCACATTGGGCAGGACGAGGCTATAGGTACTTTTTAGGCGATTTTGAGAATTTTCTGCAACTTGTACATTGCTACGCCTTTATAGATGGCATAATTATTTTCTAGTAGAAGTTTGCACGATTTCGTCTATAGCCTGTCTAGGGTTTTACTCACTCACTTGAGGTACAGCCAGAGATAATCATACCGTACCTTTCTTACCCCAATGTTATTGCCCCAAAAAAAGAGATTTGTTCCTACTGGTACTGCCGACGTTGGTTTTTTTTTATGTTGGCACAACAAAGTGGCTCCACTCCACCTGATCGTAAGTGAAAAGTAGAGCCCAAATCGCGGCGGCAACGAACAGGAGACAAACAGTAACCTGTTAGTTGCCACCGCCTTGCTGGCCCGCTAGATGCTTCTTCACGCTTCGTTTAAAGGGTCCCAACTTATAGGAATGCGGAAACACATGTGCTGGTGTTTGACAGATTGCTACATCGTTTCTCAGGTGCCGGCGGCGGCTGGATATCAGGCGCGAAACCAATCACGCCCGGCTTCGAGCTAGTCCGTGGAGGCGCGCTTAAAGATGGAGCCGTTGGCGGTCTGGCCTGCGTCGGTCAGGCTCATGGCGGCTTCGGCGGCGGCGGCGGCGGCTGCCGGCGGGGCGGCGGCGGCGGCGGCTGGATAGGTGAGTCTACTGTTCCATACTCAGCAGTTACGTCCGTCTTTCACGAGGCTATTCAAATGCTACGCGACTGAGACGCAAACCTTGGTCGCCTACCGGTATGCTACACGGTGCTACGCTAATAAGCGGCGGGGGCGGCGGCTGGATAGGTGACTCTACACTGTTCCATACTCAGCAGTTAGGCCCATCTCACGAGGCTATTCAAATGCTACGCGACTGAGATGGAAACCTTGGTCGCCTACCGGTATGCTACACGGTGCTACGCTAATTAGCGGCGGGGGCGGCGGCTGGATAGGTGACTCTACACTGTTCCATACTCAGCAGTTAGGCCCATCTCACGAGGCTATTCAAATGCTACGCGACTGAGACGCAAACCTTGGTCGCCTACCGGTATGCTACACGGTGCTACGCTAATTAGCGGCGGGGGCGGCGGCTGGATAGGTGACTCTACACTGTTCCATACTCAGCAGTTACGTCCGTCTTTCACGAGGCTATTCAAATGCTACGCGACCGAGACGCAAACCTTGGTCGCCTACCGGTATGCTACACGGTGCTACGCTAATTAGCGGCGGGGGCGGCGGCTGGATAGGTGACTCTACACTGTTCCATACTCAGCAGTTAGGCCAATCTCACGAGGCTATTCAAATGCTACGCGACTGAGACGCAAACCTTGGTCGCCTACCGGTATGCTACACGGTGCTACGCTAATTAGCGGCGGGGGCGGCGGCTGGATAGGTGACTCTACACTGTTCCATACTCAGCAGGTAATGCTTCGAGCAGGTGCTGCAGTGTTATTCACTAAGGAAACCGCCTTGCTGTCAGCGCTGTGTCAGTGCTGCGGCAGCGTCGAGCCTAAAAATGGTATTCACTAATGTACTTTAAACGACACTAGTGCTCGGCGACGAATGCGGCGTGAGCTGGAACTACATTGCGTCGAAAGTTTGACGTTTAATGTATGAACTTCGTATTCTCTAACGAAAAACAGCGACGAACTCGCCCACAAGCTCGCTGACAGCCTCGATTCCTAATGTCAAATCAAACAGCTAGGATTGTAGACAAGGCTGTCTCGACATCGAGCTCGTTGACGAACGCAGCGTCGAATGTGTCAATAAGAGAATAGCATAGCTGGCCTGCGTCGGCCAAGCTCATGGCGGCTTCGGCGGCGGTGGCGGGGGGCGGTGGATGGATAGGTGAGTCTACTGTTCCATACTCAGCAGGTAATGCTTCGAGCGGCCCCAATTTCACCACATTGACAAGTGCTACAATTGTAAATTTACTGTTTCTGCAATCTGGGGCGTCTATAGGATACAGTTACCGCTTACCATCGGAAGGGCCGTGCGTTTGTTTGCCACCAACATAAAATTTAGTGCAGGAACTTAAATAAATCAGCAGAAAATAACTAATGTTTTGCGAAGCAAAATTACAATTGTCACAAAAAACACGACAATTGTAGCGAAATTCCGACATAAGCCGAACCTCATGTCAAGATTTAATGAGAATTGTACTAAACCTTGCGACAATTGTCACGGGATTCGGAAAATAAAAAGTAGTTTATTAACGATTTAAAAACGTTATTAGAAATAATTTTATGTCAGTTGCAAACAAGCACATGGACCGTCCGATAGTAAGCAGTAGCCGTAGCCTACGGAGGCTTGTGACGTAAGTAACAGTGATATTTTACAATTGTCACACTTGTAATTATGGTGAAATAGGCCACGGTGCTGATATGTGAGTCTGCGGTCTGGCCTGTGTCGGCCAGGCTCACGGCGGCTGGATAGGTGACTCTACTGTTCCATACTCAGCAGTTAGTGCTTCGAGCAGGTGCTGATATGTGAGTCTGCGGTCTGGCCTGCGTCGGCTGGATAGGTGACTCTACTGTTCCATACTCAGCAGTTAGTGCTTCGAGCAGGTGCTGATATGTGAGTCTGCGGTCTGGCCTGCGTCGGCGGCTGGATAGGTGACTCTACTGTTCCATACTCAGCAGGTAATGCTTCGAGCAAGTGCTGATATGTGAGTCTGCGGTCTGGCCTGCGTCGGCGGCTGGATAGGTGACTCTACTGTTCCATACTCAGCAGGTAATGCTTCGAGCAAGTGCTGATATGTGAGTCTGCGGTCTGGCCTGCGTCGGCGGCTGGATAGGTGAGTCTACTGTTCCATACTCAGCAGTTAATGCTTCAGGTGCTGATATGTGAGTCTGCGGTCTGGCCTGCGTCGGCGGCTGGATAGGTGAGTCTACTGTTCCATACTCAGCAGGTAATGCTTCAGGTGCTGATATGTGAGTCTGCGGTCTGGCCTGCGGCGGCGGCTGGATAGGTGACTCTACACTGTTCCATACTCTGCAGTTAGGCCCATCTCACGATGCTATTCAAATGCTACGCGACTGAGACGCAAACGTCGCAAATCTTGGTCGCCTACCGGTATGCTATTCGTTTGCGCACACGGTGCTACGCTAAGTAGACTGTTTTGCATCAGTTGCGAACAATCGTGCGACAATGTCTAGTCACAGTAGTGACTCGAGTAATGAAGACAATATCTTGCTGTGTATTTATTACAAAAACAAACGGAAATATAAAAAACGATTCTGACGCAATCCGTATACCTTTTAATAATTAAAGTATTTTTTTTCCAATGTCAATCCACGCCTTTTCTGTTACATACTCTGGCAGCTTATATTAATTGTACAAACATGCATATTTTTCCACCTCGTAAACGAACATTATAAATTTTCGCCGCTGCCATTTCGTCTGCAAAGCGTATGCGACTCGAGTAGCGTGCGACCAGCACGACAGTAGCGAGCGACTGATATCAAACGCGTCCTCGACTCGTCGTGTGCGCAAAGTCGTGATCGTGAATCAATATTGAGGCTACTCACAAGCGACGCGTAGGATGCGGGTATGAAACGCAAATCGCTTGAGAGTCGCCTCGTGAGAGACGGGCCTTAATGCTTCGAGTTGGTGCTGATATGTGAGTTCAGACTGTTCTGTCTAGACCGTTTTTCATCACATCATCAGCTTATCTGAATCCACTGCTGGACGTAGGCCTCTCCTATTAACTATGTATATGGACGCATTAGGGGGTAAATGGCCATAATGGCCACGCAAGCGGGTTGGCGATCGCAGTAGTGTGTCCACTATGAATCTTCTTGACCCTTAAATTGGCAACGTATCTAAAAATGCACATATTTTTCGACCCACTTTTAGTATTTTTTTTAAGACAGAATTTTGTCTATGCAATGGCGAGGAAGCTAGAACGCACGATTTTTTTCTAAGTTGCCAATTTAGGGGTCGAATAGTCAGTAATATTTTAATTCCTGAGTCAACTCCTATAAGATATATAGGGGTGACAACTCATATGACTATGTATATAGAGATGGTGATAAATGTATTCTTACTGACGTCACCACGCGGCGTCCACCTTTAAGCATAGTGCTTATGAAAAAGTTTCCTAAAAGATTTGAATGAGAAGTTTCAACGAATTCAAAAAGACGCATTGCTCCTCACTCAGTTTTTCAGCCAGAACTATGACTATAACAAATGGATCAAACTCAAAATCATTTCCGGTGGATATTTTAAAAGTTAAGGGCTGTGAGAGTTAATTTTCTTATTAAACCCTTATTGTCATTTAAAGGCACTCCTTTCCTATTGAATTCTATGATAAAAATCACGAGTACACTCCTACCAGTTGCTTACTATTGGCCACAGGAAAGAGGGGCTCTACAGTTCAGCTGAACACGCACTTTTTCTTTTTCCTGTGGTCGATAGTTAACAGCCTGTGGACAGGTAGTAATGATTTTTATCATACAACGCAATGAAAAAGGAGAACGTCTTAATGAAGATAAGGCTTTCATAAGAAAATCAAGCTTTATAGGCCTTCACTTTTAGATTGTCCACCGGAAAGACTCCGAACATGGGTTTGCGTTTGACCCAAATGTGAATCTTTAATCTTTTCATCAACAGGTGGCAACACAAATGAGGGTCACGGCCACCACAGCGAAGGAGGATGGTCGTACGTGGATACAGCACGAGCGATCAGAGAGTATAGCGATGTGGCCGTTGGCCAACGGAGCAGTCCTGGAGAAGTGCTCATTATACCTGCTATACATGTGAGTACAAGTCTTCAAGTTCACTCTAAAAGTGGTAGGGTAGTGAAAACTTAAAATGATATTTAATAGTAAATCACATCAGAGGCCGGGAAAATGAGGATTTCAAGCCAAGCTGGCGGGAATCCGTTTTCACTCCGAGGCATATATAGTGCTTTTCTCAAACAGTGAGAACACAGAATTTCCATCCCAGTGAGTTACTGCGCCCTAAAAGCGATACTTCCGAGTCTATTTTGAGGAACGTAAAGACAATATTTCATTGCATGTTTGACAAAAAATTATTGCGATAGGACCATCAACGTTTTGATTAGCTATTCCATTTGCATTGAGATGTTGTGCCGATAAATATACGCGCGGTGTTAAGAAAAGCGTTAAGTCTGCTTCAATTGCACGATCGTTTTTGGGAGCATTTTTGAGCTGGTGTCACGTCCATGTTCTAAATGATCTCAGAAGTTAAGAAACAAATGAAATTATAAATGAATTTGATATTTCAAGTTTACAATTTAATCTAATATCCACTCAATTGTAGGGATGTTAACAAAAACCACATAACTGCTTAGACTGGTTGACACTTCTTCTTCTTCCGAGCCTTATCCCATTTACTTGGGGTCGGCTCTCCTTATACGGCGTCGCCAGGAGCTTCTATCCTGGGTCGTCTCTGGTGTTAAGTTTGCGTCTTTTAGGTTCTTTTGGACAAGCGTCATCCATGTTGTTTTGGGTCTCCCGCGTCCTCTAGGCTTTTCGCTTATCTCCAGCACCTTTCTTGTCATGTGGTCGGGTGGGCGCCTCATGACGTGGCCATACCAGCGTAGTCGGTCTTCCGTGAGTTTGTCTTGAATTGGCCTCACTCTGAAGCTTCCTCTGACGTGTGTGTTTTTAATATGGTCTAGTAGAGTAACGCCTTCAGCCCAATGGAGCATCCTCATCTCCGCAGCATGCAGTTTGTCGGCGTGTTGTTGTTTGAGTGGCCAACACTCTGATCCATACGTCATCGCCGGGCGCACTGCCGCCTTGTAAACCTTGCCTTTGATACGAACTGGCATTCGTTTATCGCAAAGAACGCCTGTGAGCTCACGCCACTTTATCCTACCGGTGTTGATACGGTTGACTACATCTGCATCAATGGTCCCATCGTTCTGTATGGTCGAGCCAAGCTATTTGAAGCTCTCTACTTCGTTCAATGGGTTGCCATCTAGGTGTATTGTGCTAGAGATGTTGGCGCCACTGAAGTTGCAATGCATCACTTCAGTCTTCTGACGGCTGATACGGAGTCCACCGTCCTCTAGGGCTGCTACCCAGTTTTCTAGAATGTTTTGGAGTTCTTTTACATTTTCACTTATCAAAACTATATCATCTGCGTAGAGCAGATCCCACGGAGGCGGACGTTGTATATGCGACGTGACTGACGTGAGGTGATCCATGACCAGATTAAATAGTAACGGGCTGAGAGCTGAACCCTGGTGGACTCCTACTCCTACGTGGAACTCATCGCTGGTACCGGCTGGGCTTCGAACTTTTGACCTTACATCATAGTACATGTCTTTGATGATCGATATATAGTATTCCGGTACGTTTTTGGATCGTAATGAATGCCAGATCAAGTTTCTCGGCACACAATCGAAGGCTTTTTCCAGATCGATGAAAACCATATGGAGATCGGTTTTATTAGCTCTATATTTTTCCATAAGTATCCTGAGTGTGTGGAGAGCATCAGTGGTGGACTTTCCGGCGACAAAACCACATTGATATTCGGTAATTTCAGTGATATGTTTAAGTCTTTCGCTTATTACTCGTTCCCAAATTTTAAAGGTATGTGATATCAGCTTAATTGCCCTGTGGCTACCGCAGAGTCTCAAATCGCCCTTGTTTTTGTAGAACGGTACTATGTAGCTTTGTCTCCATTTGTCCGGGATGCCGTCGGTCAGAATGCCGTTAAACAGGTCTGTTAGGAAAGAAACTCCATCATAACTCTTGCCGTCATACAGTTTTTACTAGTGCGGAGGAATCCTTGCCTACTCTTAATTACTTATTATCATGTATTATCATCTAAGTATGTTTCATGTATGCAAGGAGAAATAAATAAATTTATTATTTATTATTTATTATAACTGAGCCCCTTCCACAGCTCAGCTGGAATTTCGTCTGGCCCAGTGGCCTTGTGATTCGCCATCTTCTTTATCGCGAATTCAACTTCACTTGGCGTGATACAAGGTATGGGCCCTTGTGTAGGAGGGATTTCAGTTAGTTCTTTGCTGGGAAAGGTTTCGTTCAGTAATTTTGAATAGTATTCTTTCCATCTCTCTTGTATGTCCTTATTCGAGGTCAAAAGGCGCCCACTTTCATCTTTAATGTATTTAATCGTTTTTGTATCTTTTGTGTTATTGTGCCGTTGTTTAGCGATCTTGAACATTTGTTTATCAGTTGTTGCAGCTTCTAGCTCGGCATAGAAATCGTCTCTTGATGATGCTTTAGCTTGAGCAACCGCACGTTTGGCGTCCTTCTTTGCTATTTTATACGATTCGAGATCTTTTTCGTCCTTGCTGTTTTCCCAGTTTTTAAAGAGTGTTTTCTTATGCTCTATTTTTTCTTTAACATCTCCTTGCCACCATTTAGTGTCTTTTTTGTGGTTGATGGGGCCCTTGGATATGCCTAGGTGTTGGGTGGCACTTTGTATGCAGAACGTCCGGAAGTGGTTCCACTTAGCATTTGTTATTTCCTGTCCTTGTGCGACTTTTAAATAGTGGGTTATATCTTCCGTCATGCGATTACCCTCTTGACTATTCAGTTTATGCCAGCGTATTTTGGTGACCTTTTCTCTTGTAACCTTAATAGGTTTAGGCATTATGAACTCTGCTACAAGAATTCGGTGCTGTGAGGTCAGTGGCTCACCTGGGATTACCTTACAGTCTTTAAAAGTTTTTAGGCGGGGACGGTCTACTAGGATGTAATCAATTTGAGTGCTGGCACCTCCACTCTTATAGGTTACTAGCAGTTACCCGCGGCTTCGCCCGCGTTCTGATCTCTATACACTGCGTGTTAATGTTTTCCCGCGATTATCTCGCGGTTGCCTTAACCGATTTAAGTGTGGCAAATGGTGCTTTTACCCACGGTTCGGCCGCGTTCTATCAATTTTTATCACGGTCGTATTAAACTTAAGACCTAAATTCAAGATGGCGAACTTTTCTTGCAATTTTGTCTTCAAATTCCATATGAAGAACTTTTCATCTTCTCGGTATCGATTTTTATCAATATTAAATCAAAGTTCTAGAAATTTTAGATCGTTATGTAAAACCCCCTTGGATCCAAGATACCAATTTTTATTAAGGTCGGATTCAAACTAAATAAATTCAAGGTGCCGACCATTTTGTGCAAATTTGACCTCAAATTCATTACTTGAAACGATTTGACAATTCAGATATCGATTATTATCAAAATCCGCTATCATATTATGGTCATCTTTACCATCTGGTAACCGACAAATGTTTTTTATCATTAAAAGTTTACATACATTCACATAGGTGTTTGTTGTGTTTTGATGATAAACTATCATTTGTCGTTTCCCAGGCCTTACAAAGATGACCATAATTAGCCGAGCTAATTAACATTTGAAGTAAGTTTTTGATTGTTACCGTTTCTTGCAATTTTGACTTCTGCTTCATTATGATGAACAGATCAGTCAGAACTTCAGATTACCACCGATTTTTATGACGGACAATATCTAAAATGAATAGGCAGCCTTTATTGCAGTTTGTTCATAAGAACCTCTGGGATCCCGATACATCGATTGACACAATTGGATCAAAAATGACGAAATTTATGATGACGGCTGTTTTGACTTTATAAAAAAACCTTGGATACACAGATATTTGTACTTTTGATTACTATCGCGTGAAAACTCAGGAAAACTTAAAAGGTTATTAACGTTGGTTAACATGCTGTATTTAGAATTTTTTGAATCAGAAATAAACACAAAAACGATACCCCTCTCATAACCCGCAAGCCTGTATATGAGACCATAACAGAGGAGAAGGTATTTCACGTACACCTCGGTACAGCGACACGATAGACTATAGAAACGATAACCATGTTGTTTTTTTACTGTTAACCTTTTTACCACTTTCAAGAGTTGAATTCTCAAAAAATCCTAAAACATGTCTTTAGTCATTTATGTTTGGGAATACTCCTGTGAAGTTTCGGATAAAACAGTTTAAATAGTCAAGTTTCCCGTACAAACTTAGGACCCCGATTACACCCTCTAATGAGTGGATTTTGACTTAACCTTTTTAAGAGCACCCCTACACCCTCAAAGAAACCTACGCGCTATACTCGTATTTGGAATCTCTAGAACCAGAAATAAACATAAATAATAAAATTATATTGATATTTTTCGAATTTTACCCCATCACACCATAACCGTGTACATAGTATTTCACGTCTGTCGCGTTACATTTTTAAATCATTATTGTTTTCGTGATCTACGTCCCGATAAACCATAGAAACGCTACCCAAATTGATTTGTTCACTTATTCACCCTTTTTACCTTTTTCAGGGGTTAAATTTTCAAAAACCTGCAACATATCTTTACTCTATTAGTTTGAAGAATACTCCTACGAAGTTTCGGACAAAATAGTCCAACTAATCTTGTTTCGCCATACAAACTTTGGACCCCCATTGCACCCTCTAGGGACTGGATTTCGACATAACCTTTTTTAGAGCACCCCTACACCCTCAAAGAAACCTACGCGCTAAATTTGGAATCTTTAGAACCAGAAATGAACATAAATAATAAAACTGTATTGCTTTTTTTCGAATTTTACCCCATCACACCATAACCGCGTACATAGTATTTCACGTCCGCCGCGTTAAAATTTAAAATCGTTATTGTATTCGTGATCTACGTCCCGATAAACCATAGAAACGATACCCAACTTGATTTTTTCACTTCGTCACCCTTTTTACCTTTTTCCGGGGGTTGAATTTTCAAAAAACCTTTAACATACCTTTACTCAATTACTTTAAAGAATACTTTTGCGAAGTTTCGGATCAAATAGTTCAACTAATCTTATTTCGCCATACAAACTTTGGACCCCCATTTCAACCCCTTAGAAGGTGAATTTTGTAAAATCCTTTCTTAGTGCTCGTCTACACCATAAAAGGAACCTACGTGCTAAATTTGGAGTCTATAGGACCAGGGGTTTAGGCTGTGCGTGCATCTTTATAAGGGAGCTTCTTCTTTTATATATATAGATTAGGTGTTTTGGTGGCTTGGAGAAAAAAGTATTTACGATTGCAAGGTCATGTGTCATAGCAAATTGCAGTATGCTCTCTCCTTCCGCATTAATTCGACCTAGTCCGAAGTTACCAAGAACTCTTTGATAAGAGGTAGAAGTGTTTCCGACGTCGCCGTTTAGATCTCCTCCGATGTATTTCGACTCGTCCGGGGGTATTGCTTGCATCAGGTCGTTAAGTTCTTCCCAGAATGTTTGTATGTCTCGACTTGGGCATCCGACTTGCGGCGCATATGGACTTATAATGTTCATGCAGGGTTGATCGTCTAAGGCGAATTTAATTGCTATGATACGATCGCTGACTCGTGTGACGTCTACTACGCGGTCTTGGAGCTCTTTGTCGACTACTATTCCTACCCCGTTCTGAGGTCCGTTGCCGTGGTAGATAAGTTTATAGTTGTGGCCTATGTTGCGCGCTTTGGACCCTTTCCATTTCGTCTCCTGGATGCAACATATGTTGATGCGTCTTCGATGTAGAACTTCGCTTAGCTCTGCGCTGCGTCCCGTCATAGAGCCCACATTCCAGCTGGCAAGACGCATTTTAGGCGGTCGTCTGGTCTCTCTGCTGACGGCTTCGTCGCTTGGGGGGAACGCCCTAGCATCATAATTGCATCCTTGATTAGTATCGTCGCCTGAGGGGTACGCCCTAGCATTCATCGCTTTTTTCTTATTTGTACTTGCCATATAAGGAGGTGTTGTTGTTGGCTTTTTGTTTTACGGCCGGTTGCCACCTGACGCCAAGGTTGTAACTTCTTGGAAGGTTTGAGAGCCGCCGTTGACTTATGAAAGGTTCTTTCGCCGCCATCTCTTCTGCGCACCCCAACCTAGGCACGTAGTACACCAGCAGCCTCTACTCCGCGTCTCAGAGAAGCCTGGCTGATGAGGTTTGTTAACGGAGTTTCCATCTCCGGCCTTGTGGTCCGCGGGAGGTATTTTATTTCCCTCCTACCCGGCATATCTGCCGAGCATTCCCCTATCCGCCACCTGGGGATGCGGGCTCTGGGGAATGAGGCTACCCCGAGCCGACTGGACGACTGGTTGACACTTCTGAAGGAACATTTATAATTACCGTAGTATCGACCAGTGTAGTTAGTTATATTGTTTTTGTAAACATCCCTTCAATTGCTTTTGGTAACTGTGGTTAACAGCTGTCACTCTTATTTTACATAGGTCAACCAAAATTTCAAAGCAAATGAGTGGTTATAAATATTATGTATGTCAGCACAAATCTGAAATTTGATGGGTGTTGTTTCCTCAGGACTGTGGCTGCGCCTACCGCTGCGTGGCGCTCAACGAGCACCGCAGTGACGTGCGCTGCTACTGCCCCTCCACCTGGACCACTGACGCCAACGACCCCACCAAGTGTATACGTATGTTTCATACATTGTCTTGGAATATATTACGGTCTAGTACCGTCTGGCGTCAGTCAGACAACGCATTCAAGCAAAATGATTTTTTTTACGGTACCGGTTTCACGAGACACTCTTACAAAGGCTCCCCTCATATTTTAAAGATAAACGGGTCTTAATCACGTAATCTTACGTTTAATTATATCCTGACGTTTCGGGCATGACGTTACACCCGTCGTCGCAGGCAGACGTTATCGATTAAACGTAAGTTTACGCGATTAAGACCCGTTTATCTTTAAAATATGAGTGATAATCGTGAAAGTTTAAATCAGTATAAAGGCTCCCCTTTCTGTCCGTCTGTCACCAAGCTGTATCTCATGAACCGTGATAGTTAGACGGTTGAAATTATCACAGATATTGTATTTGTGTTAGTAATAACAAATATGTACGATTAATATAGATATTTAATAGTGCTCCCATTCAAAAAACTTTTTTTTGTTAAATTAATAATGGTACGGAACTCTTCGTGCGCGGGTCCGACTCGAAAATGGCCGTTTTTCTTCTTCTTTTTTATTTTTACCTAGGCTGTACTTAAAGCTCGAATTATTATTCATTGACATCGTTCATTAATTTCAAATCCGTTCAAACTGAAGCCTGAATATTAGAGAAAAGTAGAACAAAAAAAAGTAGAACATTGAGCACAAAAAAGTAGAACATTGAGGGTGACATGATTTAAATTTTTCTTCTGTTACAACTAGAATAATGGATACAAATTTGATTGCATTTTTTTCTTACACAGTGGAGGAGTCATGGACGAACATGTCCAACCTTTTGGTGTGGGTGCTCGGAGTGTTTTGCTTCATCTTCGCCCTAATCTTTGTCATTGGATGTCTCTACATGTGTAAGTAACGACTAAAGGACAAACCTTGATAGATAACACACATCCACCTGGTCACAACCTAAATGGTCGCGCACCGTGCGGTTTCAGAGGAACTTCCTCCCGCGGACGGTCCGTCTGTGGAATGAGCTCCCTGCCGAGGTTTTCCCGTTGGACTACAGTATGGGGTTCTTCAAAAGAGGAGTGTACAAGTTCTTATTGGGTCGGCAACGCGCATGTGACACCCTTGGGGTTGCAGGCGCCCATAGGCTACGGTGACTGCTTTCCATCAGGCGGGCCGTATGCTTGTTTGCCACCGACGTGGTATAAAAAAAAAGATAAAAAATCATGGTATAGCATCCATCAATTTGAAGAACATTCTCGAGTTGAAATTCTAATAAAAAGTAGCTTTGGTGAGGTCAAGATTGTTGGAAAATTTATGCAGTAAAAATATCTATCTTTCTATGCTTCATTATAAAGCGTAGGTATAAGCGGCATCTTCTTTCTAAACCTAAAGAAAATTAAATCAGAGTCAGACCAAATCTCATTTATGTGCTCTTTTACATAACTTAACCTCGTAAGGCCCACCATACTATTTTCTTTCAATCTTATTCTGAACCTTGCTTTGTAAGAAATAGTGGTGAATTTCGTTTGTTTGTGAAATCATTCAAACAAAGGATATCAACTTTATTGAGTTTGTAAAAGGTTTAAGTTTCATTGTAGTGGCGTGTGCATTGTAATGTACATTGGGCCTTAGGAGGTTAAGACACCACGTCAACAAAATGTCAAACTGAAATTGAATTTTACGCACTTGCGTGTAGGTCTACATTGCTCTGTGGACCAAGACTATGCCGTTGAACGAGCGATACCAATATATCAGTTGGCGTCCAAAAATTTACGATTTATATTGTGGATAACGTTCTACAACAAGCTTATCATTCACGTTCCCACAGACAATGTCTACCAACGTCGGAAAGAGTCCGAATTGAGACAGAAGCACCTCCTAGAGCAAGAAGTCCAACTCCACCGCCTAAGAAATGCTCCTGGAGGCACCGAGAATCCACTCAGCATGGCCTTCAACCCTCACTATGGTAGCGAGAATATTCTACCCCAGGGGATAGACGTTAGGGGCCTGCCTCAAGTGTCAAGAGAAGCTTTGAAGTTGGTCAAGTAAGTATATCTTTTTCTCCATTGCAGGAATAACAGAAGGACAGTAGTCCCATTATAAAGACTAAGATCGCGCTTGGAGGGACGTAGAATCCAATCAGTATGGCCTTCAACCCTCACTATGTCAGCAAGACCATTTTAGCTTAGAGGATAGATGAATCAGGGGAAGTGTTGAAGCTGATCAAGTAAGTGTCTATCAAGTGTCTCTTTTTCTCCACGAGTGCAGGAAAGAGTGAAGGACAGAAGCACCGTATAAACAGAAGTCCGACATCGACTAAGGAATGCCCTTGGTGGAGTGAAGATTCCTTTCAAATATCACTATGGGAGCAAGAACGCAAGAACATTCTACCTCAAGGGATAGATGTGAGGGCGCTGCCTCAAGGGAAGCCTTGAAGCTAGTCAAGCTACCTATTACCTCAACAGAACAACAGAATAATTAAAAGCAGAAGTGTCACGGTAGGCTAAATCCATTGTTGCGGACCGTACAACGTCGCAGAAAATAAAATGTAATTGATATATTATATAGGCAAAATTTATGAATGGTTGTAACGTTGACAAAATCACGTGCATGTGTCCGCACTGTACGCTACGACCACTGTCAGTAGCCATACCATCATGAGCTGGAAAGTAAAGGATACGTTAGGTTTTACTCAATACGTAATGCATTATATTGCGCTCGTACTGGCATCGGAAAAGTGACGGCTATGACAGCTACCTTAGAAGTATATCGAATTCTCTATATTATACAAACACGCAGTTGTAAAATTAAGATACACCAAAACTTGCATTCGTAACTTTCTTAGATGTCACTTACCCGACATTCTCGTGGAATGCACCCGCAAGTACTTGTAGCGTTGTAGCGGCGCTGCAGAAACGCGGAGAGAAACCCCCTGTCATAACAAAATACAGAAAGTTCATAATCCCAATTTTTCAGAGCCCTCGGTCAAGGCGCCTTCGGGGAGGTCTACCAAGGCCTATACAGGCACGGGTCCAACAACCAGGAACTGCCAGTGGCAGTCAAGACCCTGCCTGAGTTGTCCACGGGTCAGGCGGAAAGCGACTTCCTTATGGAAGCTGCTATCATGGCGAAATTCAGACACGCTAATGTTGTGCATCTGATTGGGGTGTGCTTTGACAGTCATCCTAGGTAAGATCTTTCAGAGTTTTTGTAGTGATTTAATTGGATCACCTTTAACCCTTAACTTGGCAGTGTATCTTAAAAGATACATACTTTTTGACCCACTTTTTGTATTTTTTTAAAGACAATTTTTTTTACTCTATACAGCAGCGAGGAGGCTGGAACGCACGATTTTTAAAATTCTGCCAAGTTTAGGGTGAACGCCGGATTGAAAATCACAGATTCTAATATTACTGTGCTCTCATCACACCTTGATACATTTTCTTTTATTGTCGCATGAAAACTGATTTTATAACAGAAGTTAAGCATGAGCTGTACATTTTTAGAGAGGGGTAAGACACAAAGACTGTAACAACAGTTACCAGTTTCTTTCGTGTGTTTTTAAATTAATCAATAAAAGTTGAGTTTCCGTATGTCTAGCCCAACCTTGTAGGTAGATATGTGGACGCTTATCTCCACCTAATTAATATAGGAACATACAAAAGAATTGATACAGTATTGTGGATTTACGCAGATGCTGTAATAGTCGTATAGGATACCTAACGCGTAAAATAATTGGGATTTGAATCAGATTCTCTCGAATTTTCTTTTGAATTGTAACCGGAGATTAATTATTGTTTTGTGGGACCAAGATCGCAAAAATAATCAATGTGTCTGATAATCAATCAGCCAGCATACCTACAGTTAAAAATATCGAAATTTATCTTTGTCTTTCGATCTAGTTATAGTTATATGCGATGAACAAGATCGTCAAATCACCGAATCTGTAGATTTTTTTACATTAACAGATCCAACTAAGTAAACTGTGATCCTAATGAAAAACCCCCTTATTTATAAATGTCTTCTAACTTAGCAATCCGCTAACGTTTCAATCTTATGAATATCTCTATAAGACCGAAAAAGGAAGAACAATACTTAGCGCCTTTATTTAGGAGACGTTTATGAATGAGAGGGAAAGTGCATAATTAGCCGGTTATTTTGTGCGACGTGTAAAGCTGCTTGTATTAAACTTCTCCTTTTTCACAAGCCTCTTAAAGTTGTACCCTTTTCCACCACTGGGCACAGGTATAATTTGATACTTTTCCCCAAAAATCTTCTACTAAAATAATGTCCTTCTCCAGATTCATAGTCCTCGAGCTGTTAGCTGGTGGAGACCTGAAGAACTTCCTCCGCGAGTCGCGGCCGCGGCCCGAGCGAGCCAGCGTGCTCACAATGAAGGATTTGCTTCTGTGTTCCATAGATGTTTGCAAGGGCTGCAAGTATCTGGAGTCTAATAGGTTTATACACAGGTACGTTCTTAAAGATCTCCTTAATCGTAACTTCACGCCATCAGCCTCTTGCAGTCCACAGTGGGATGCAGGCTTCTCTTATTAACTGTACAGTATCGACGCATCATGAGGCAAATGCCCTGGTCAAACCGGTTAGCTATTACTTACAGTAGTGTGTCCACTATGATGATGCTGCTGCTCATCATTAATCTTCTATAAAGGAATATTCATTGACACTTTCCTATTTATTTTATGTTATTTGATTGACTTGTTTAATCGGATGATCCTAGCATATACTTCTATCAAGAAGTCTGCTTCAGCCAGTTAATGCCTCGTTTGCATTTGTTGTTGTCCAAGTTTTTTTGCGTGCCCTAATAAAGTGATTTACAATTTTAAAATCACGCAGGAGGCTTGGCACCGGATAGGTACACTATCCTACTCTTTAGGTTAGATAAGTCAACAAAAAATGTGGTCTTTCGACTTTATTGCCACTGAATGGAGTCGAAAAGTATATTTTTGTTGACTACTAGTTCAAGTAACGGCCCAAAATTACCTAGTATTCCACATAACAGGGACATCGCAGCGCGAAATTGCCTGCTATCATCCCGCGGGCCAGGCCGCGTAGTCAAGATCGCAGATTTTGGCATGGCACGTGATATTTACCGCGCTGACTACTATAAGAAGGGCGGCAAAGCAATGCTGCCTATAAAGTGGATGCCGCCTGAAGCGTATATTGATGGGGTGTTCACCATTAAGACTGATGTCTGGTGAGTATCACCAAATCTATAGTCATTTATTTAGAACTTTCCGAGTCACCAGGGTATAACGGAATTTGGCATGGCTCGCGATATTTATCGGGCGGACTACTATAAGAAGGGCGGTAAAGCAATGCTGCCTATAAAGTGAATGTCGCCTGAAGCGTATATTGATGGGATGTTCACCATTAAGACTAATGTCTGGTGAGTATCAGTAATGATCTATAGTAATTTATTTAGAAGTCACCAGGGTATAACGGATTTTGTCATGGCTCGCGATATTTATCGAGCGGACTACTATAAGAAGGGCGGTAAAGCCATGCTGCCTATCAAGTGCATGCCGCCTGAAGCGTATATTGATGGGGTGTTCACCATTAAGACTGATGTCTGGTGAGTATCACCAATGATCTACAGTCATTTATTTAGAACTTTCCAAGTCACCAGGATGTAACGGATTTTGGCATGGCTCGCGATATTTATCGCGCTGACTACTATAAGAAGGGCGGCAAAGCAATGCTGCCTATAAAGTGGATGTCGCCTGAAGCGTATATTGATGGGGTGTTCACCATTAAGACTGATGTCTGGTGAGTATCACCATTGATCTATAGTAATTTATTTAGAACTTTCCAAGTCACCAGGGTATAACGGATTTTGACATGGCTCGCGATATTTATCGCGCGGACTACTATAGGGCGGTAAAGCCATGCTGCCTATCAATTGGATGCCGCCTGAAGCGTATATTGATGGGGTGTTCACCATTAAGACCGATGTCTGGTGAGTATTACCAATGATATAATAGTCATTTGTTTAGAACTTTCCAAGTCACCAGAATATAACGGATTTTGGCATGGCTCGCGATATTTATCGCGCGGACTACTATAAGAATGGAGAAGGGCGGTAAAGCAATGCTGCCTATTAAGTGGATGCCGCCAGAAGCGTATATTGATGGGGTGTTCACCATTAAGACTGATGTCTGGTGAGTGTTACCAATGATATAATAGTCATTTATTTAGAACTTTCCAAGTCACCAGGGTATAACGGATTTTGCCATGGCTCGCGATATTTACCGCGCTGACTACTATAAGAAGGGCGGTAAAGCAATGCTGCCTATTAAGTGGATGCCGCCTGAAGCGTATATTGATGGGGTGTTCACCATTAAGACTGATGTCTGGTGAGTATCACGAATGATCTATAGTCATTTATTTAGAACTTTCCAAGTCACCAGGGTATAACGGAATTTGGCATGGCTCGCGATATTGATCGTGCGGACTTCTATAAGAAGGGCGGTAAAGCCATGCTGCCTATCAAGAGGATTCCGCCTGAAGCGTATATTGATGGCGTGTTTACCATTAATACTAATGTCTGGTGAGTATCAGCAATGATCTATAGTCATTTATTTAGAACTTTCCAAGTCACCAGGGTATAACGGATTTTGGCATGGCGCACGATATTTATCGAGCGTACTACTATAAGAAGGGCGGTAAAGCCATGCTGCCTATAAAGTGGATGCCGCCTGAAGCGTATATTGATGGGGTGTTCACCATTAAGACTGATGTCTGGTGAGTATTACCAATGATATAATAGTCATTTATTTAGAACTTTCCAAGTCACCAGAGTATAACGGATTTTGGCATGGCTTGCGATATTTATCGTGGACTATAATAGAAAGGGCGGTAAAGCCATGCTGCCTATAAAGTGGATGCCACCTGAAGCGTATATTGATGGGGTGTTCACCATTAAGACTGATGTCTGGTGAGTATCAGCAATGATCTATAGTCATTTATTTAGAACTCTCCAAGTCACCAGGGTATAACCGATTTTGGCATGGCTCGCGATATTTATCGTGCGGACTACTATAAGAAGGGAGGTAAAGCGATGCTGCCTATCAAGTGGATACCGCCTGAAGCGTATATTGATGGAGTGTTCACCATTAAGACTGATGTCTGGTGAGTATCACGAATGATCTATAGTCATTTATTTAGAACTTTCCAAGTCACCAGGGTATAACGGAATTTGGCATGGCACGCGATATCGCGTGGACCACTATAAGAAGGGCGGTAAAGCCATACTGCCTATAAAGTGGATGCCACCTGAAGCGTATATTGATGGGATGTTCACCATTAAGACTGATGTCTGGTGAGTATTACCAATGATGTAATAGTCATTTATTTAGAACTTTCCAAGTCACCAGAGTATAACGGATTTTGGCATGGCTCGCGATATTTCTAGTGCGGACTACTATAAGAAAGGAGGTAAAGCAATGCTGCCTATTAAGTGGATGCCGCCTGAAGCGTATATTGATGGGGTGTTCACCATTAAGACTGATGTCTGGTGAGTAAATTTAGGAACAGTGAATCCCTATATAATTTTTATATAGGAACACTTCTCGGTGTCTTTTTGTACCCAATTTTGTTAAGGAACCTTGCTCTGATAAATCTGATAATATTATGTCGGCTCGATTTATAACTAACTATGTTTGTTGCCTCAACTATATGTATCCTTACTAAATGTTGCTGCTTTCAAAAAACTAGCATCAACACCAGCGTCGCGTTTAATAAAGTTACAATTTACGTTTTTGCTGTTTGTCTCTCTTTCTAGCCAATACGTGCAAGCGTTAGATAGGCAAACAGCGAAATTGTAAAATGTAACTTTATAAAACACGACCCTTTTCAAAAATTTCCGCCATACCCAAAGTGTTTTTTAATTCCGTCGCAGTGATACTAAGTAAGAGAAAAATATCAAGTTAAAAGCTCCAAAAAATACAAATTATTTGCACCTAATTCTCAGCAAACGAAACGTTTGCTGTCACTATTTGATATTCTTAGTAGGAGCTTATAATCTTAATCGATTGCACACCTATTTAATTATTGCTCCGAATTATTAGGTTGGATCTCAGTCTTAACATAATTCAAGAACATGTAATGTGAAACCACGATGACAGGCATTAGGCACGATACAGGCAAACTAATTTATATTAATTGTATGTTCGCAGGTCATTTGGGGTGCTTCTATGGGAAGTGTTTTCTCTCGGTGTGATGCCTTACACCGGGTGTGCCAACCGAGAGGTCATGGAAATGGTCTCCAGCGGAGGTCGACTTGAGAAACCTTATGGTCAGTACCTTCTTTGCATTTGGTGTCTCTCTGAAAAGCATCTCTTATGCTAGTTTAGGGTTTGCAATCTGGATTCGTAGGAAAGGTCCGGATTATGGGTAATTATATGTGAAGAAGCCAAAGGATAAGATTTGAAAATTAAAAATTTGGTTCTGAATAAAAGAATAGATAAAATCTCATACGCAGCATAAGATTTGGAAATTATCATCGCTTTCAAATCTCGGAGAAGGTGTAATTGTAATGACTGACTAATGCTGAAATATAAGAATTTACGAAATTTTGATAGAGCTCTTAGGTGTGTTGTGCGATGTATTGTGTTAAACTCTTTTGGCCCATGAGTTATATTATCTATGTTTAACCTTTTTGTATTATTATGTGCTGTTTGTTTCCCAAATAAAGAAAATAAAATAAAATAAAATAAATTTCTTACCTGTATTTTAACTGTACCTATCAGTGAAACACAAATGTGGGACAAAACTTACAGCGAGTGATCCCTACCGCTATCATAGGAGTGACAAATTATAACAATCAAACTAATTTGGGTTGCATTTTCTGTTAGATCTATAGGGCACGCATTTCATTTGAGATATTCAATTAGTAAGCTGAGTTATGGTATGACAATCATCATCATCATTATCATTAGCCTATGTTAGTCCACTGCTGGACGTAGGCCTCTTCTATTAACTATGCGTATAGACGCATTAGGAGGTAAATGCCCATAATCGCCACGCTGGGCAAGCGGATTGGCGAACGCAGTAATGTGTCCACTATGATGACGCTGCTGCCCATCATCAATCTTGTAAAAAAAAATCAGTGACACTTCAATCCCTTAGTCGACTCTTACGACACCCGCAGGAGGAGTTGGGGTGGTGACAAATGTATTCTTACTGCCGTCACCACACGACATATTATAGTATGACAATACCATAATATATCTAGGCTTTAAGATTGTCAGTGATGTTTTCTAGCAGCTAGCACATTTTATTAGGTTAGCTACCATAGCGACTCGTAAGCGACAAAAACTAGATGAATTGATTTAAACTTTCACGATTATCTTATCACTCATATTTTAAAGACAAACTGGAGTGCCTGTCTTGAGTCTGCCTGCGACCACGGGTGTAACATCACGCCCGAAACGTCAGGATATTAAACTTAAGTTTACGAGATTAAGACCCGTTGGTCTTTAAAACAAAAAGTACCTAGATGTTTTCATGGAATGCTCCAGGGCAAGATCAAATTGTCTTAACTTCACATGTCACAAGCTAGTGGGATTCAGTATGTACTAGACTAGGTAGATATACTTAGATGTAGTTTTAAATAGATTTTCCTTAATTTACAGGTTGCCCGCAAGAAATCTACCGATTAATGTGCGACTGTTGGAACCCCACGCCCTCGGAGCGTCCTTCCTTCGCCAACATGCTCATTCAACTTGAATGTTTCTTGAAGGTAGGACTTGTAGGAATCAAGTCTCCAAGCGAAAAAGCATAATGACTACGCGACGACTCTGCCAGACTATTAAAATTAGAAAAAAGTTACAACCACGGTTCTGCTTGCCATCGACCTAGCAAGAAGAAATTACATAAATTTTGCGAAATTCCTTTAGGAAATTTCCTCGACAATTTACATTTTACAAGCAATCTAACCTAGCAATGTACCGAGGAGAAGTTTCATAAATTGCGAAACTTCTATAGAGAATATTGTCGGCAATCTAAATGTAACAAGCAATCTAATCATGCCAAAACCGTTGTATGTAGAGTCTGACCACCATAACTTTGCACAAGAAAATGCGGTAAGTAAATTTTAAAAAAAGTGACCTGCTACAATTTCTCTACCAAATCAAATGACAGTTGGACAAATGGCAGGTTGATTGATAGGCAAAATTGTTGCCATGTAAATAACATCGAATAAATACTTGTGCAAAGTTATGCTGGGCAGACTCTACATGCCTTTTAAGTTATATGAAGGGTCCACGGAAAAAACATGTCCAATGCTTAAAAAAATCGGGTAAATTCACACCTTATTATGTTAAAAGTAAGGTGGTTTTTCCTTATGTAATTTGAATTGACTAGACATGTTCTTTCCGTGGTCCCTTCATATTTTATGCCTTGTTTACTCAATTGTAAAATACAATATTCTTTATTACACTTTTTTATAAGTTCTCATTCTCAATGAAACATTCTCTATGAAAGCTTACTCTGACATCCTCATGAATATTCTCGGAAAGTTCCGAGTACATTCTCGCAATGTTCTGCGACTTGTACATGACCTCATCAGCCCTTCCTAAAGTATTTTGTCGTCGTTGCACCATATTTATTAATTATTTTGTGGTTAGATAAGACTCTAGAGAAATTGCAGGCCTCTATAGGCTCAGGTTTTACCACCGGATTCTAAACTTATTTTTCTCAAACATGCAATGAAATATAAATAAATAAATAAATAATAAATATCTTGGGACATCTTACACAAATCAACCTAGTCCCACGGTAAACTCAATTAAGGCCTGTGTTGTGGTTACCAGGCGACGATATAATAATAAATAGATACGTATAGATACTTAGATACATACACACACACAGCCATGACCAAGGAACAAACATTTGTGATAAATAAATACACAAAAACGCCGGGATTCGAACCCGGAACCTCCAGCTTCGTAGGCAGGGTCACTACCAACTAGGCTACAGAGGCTGACAAAATATAGTTGTTATGTTCCTTATGGCTCCGAAGTATGACGTTGCAGGTGCGACGAGGACAAGAGGTCGTTAATGGAATTTAATACAAATCTTGAAAGCCACATAAATTTGTGGCACAGGCATCATGACATTCTGCCACTATGCAATACTATGCATATAAAAAAACTTTGATGTTTTTGTTGTTTATTTTTTTGCATGTTTGAGAAAAGCACTATATATACATCTCAGCCGGAAATATTTATTTATTTTATTTATTTAATAAAAGCAACTATTTTCACAGGAGATCCTTATACAATACATAGTGCCTTAAACTATTAAAACTACAGAAATACAATAAATTGAATAAATTACACACACAATTAACAAATTAATTAAAAGCACAACATACAAACAAATTTTTGTAAATTCCCACATAGGGCAATAAAATAAATTAGCTTTGTCGGCGACCAGATTCAAAACACGAATGGCTCGGCTTAGAGGGGGCTTATGGGGTTGCCCGCCTCAGCCCTATCCGGCCTCGCTTCGCTCGGGCGTCTGTCTTCGGCCCGCAACCCCTTTCGTCCCGGCTTCAATAGTAATGCACTATTTTCATCACACTTGCCGTCTAAGCGCGCCATTGCTTGCGTGCGTAGCGGGAGTAATAGAAAAGTGAAATTCCCTAGGGACTAATAGAAATGTCAGTACGTCATTTAATAATGTTATGTCTTAAAACAATTTTTTTTGTCAGCAAGTGTGATGAAAAACACTGTATGCATCACGGTCGGTAAGCGGAATACTAACTCGAGTCATTAAAAGCCCTCCGCCTGTGCCTTCTAACACTCTCGTTAGTAATTCCGTACTTACCTCCCTTGATGCACAATGTACTATTTAATTCTCCCGTCTCACAGGATCCAGAGATCGTAAGCGCCCCTCTCCCGGTGGTGCGGTCTTTACTGCCCCCTACTGAGGTGCAACTGAATAACGGCCCGCAGGTATGTGACAAGCTTTATATTTCAATATTACTTCTGAGGCATTGCTGGTTGAAAAAGAACTTTTTTTACATGATTACTTTATAATATATATTGACTAGCGACCCGCCCCGGCTTCGCACGGGTACTATACCTACATAAAAACCTTCCTCTTGAATTACTCTACCTATTAAAAAAAAACTCATCAAAATGTTGCGTAGTTTTAAAGATTTAAGCGTACAAAGGGACATAGGGACAGAAAAAGTGACTTTATTTTCTACTATGTAGTGATTTACACTCTCACTATGATCTCTCATATTTTAATGACAAACGGGTCTTAATCGCGTAAATTTACGTTTAATTTAATCTGTCGTTTCGGGCATGACGTTACACCCAAGTCTGCCTACGACCACGGGTGTAACTTTATGCCCAAAGTGTCGGGATAAAATTAAACGTAAGTTTATGCGATTAAGACTCGTTTATCCCTAAAATATGATTAGTTTATGTTACATACAGGTCAGTAAAGTAACTAAAACTATAGATTTTTATCTCACGTACAGAAGAATACAATTTAGTCATTTCCCCAACCCTCTTGTCATTCCATAACTGCCTATAAAGCTCGCAGCATTTCCGCGTTGTTTAACAATAGAAAACTTTTGCACCAAAAGAGTCCATGTACTGTATTGCTGTACCTATACATTTAAAGATTTTTATCTCTAAAAACGACACGGGGCGGGAATTCCTCTTTTTGCTTGAGTCGACGTCCTATTTCGCGGCGCGAAAACGCCTTAGCCTCCGCCCAAACGATTAGATTAAAATGTCCACCATGATTAGTTAACGTGCGTTCAAACCAAAAGAGCATTCGCTATTCTAACCCCCCACTCTACGAAATTCGATCGTTACTCAAAACGTGATTGGTTGATTTCGTAGAACGGGGGATAGAACAGCGAATGCTCTTTTGGTTTGAACGCACCTTTAAAAATATATTGATCGCAACTTTCATGATGATTGATGATTTTAACAACAATCGGTACTTAATCGCGTATATTTAATATTGACCCGGCGTTTCTGGCGTGACGTATCACCCGTTGTCCGAGGGAGAACGTCTACAACCAGGGTCGCGTTTTATAAAGTTACAATTTACAAATTCGCTGTTTGCCTCTCTTTCTACCCAATATGTGCGTGCGGTAGAGAGGCAAACAGCGAAATTGTAAATTGTAACTTTATAAAACGCGACCCAGGGGCGTAACGACACGCCCGAAATGTTAGGGCAATATTAAAAAATACGTGACAAGTGAGTGGTGCCGTAACGAAATCGGTAAAAACCCTTATAATTTCATCATGTGTTTCAGGCCCGATACATTATGTATTACCACCATTTTACTCAGAAAATATACAACTTGCGTACGAAAGAGTCAGTCATTTTGTACGTATTTTTTCACCAACAATGCCTCATATTAATAATGACCAAATAATTCAACAATTTTGAGAAAATTCTTTTATATTGCCCCTTGGAAATGTCTTTACATTCATAAATCCATAATTGGGACCAAATAATTAGTGCTTACAGAGAAATTTCAAAATTAAAAAAAAACTGTCTTTTTTTTTTCTTCCAATGGACTTGAGGGCAGTGTTGCCCATAGTCAACGTCAAGTATGCATGTAAAGACAAGCAAGATTTGATTTGACCCCCACCACAAAATAAAAAGTGAATTAAAAAAAAACTAATTTGTGACTTTGTTTTGTTCCAAACGTTTTCGCTCTGGCTACTAGAAGCAAGTAACTGGGCTCTTATTATTTAATATGTTAAGTATCGATGTTAGATCCGTGAAAAGCCGTGCTTGCGATTGGCATGTACCATTATGGCTCATATTTTTGTTTTTCTTCCCTATCCTCGAAGAGTATTGTTTGTAATATAGTTGTAAAGTCTAAGGAAAAATCGTGTTTAGAATCATGAACCTAGCAAAGAGACACCACAACGCTAAGATTACAAATTGGCATTGTGCCAATTTTTGCACAATTCTTCGTATACACATGACATGCACACGTTGACAGCTATAATGTGCCAATCTGCGTGATATTACCAATAGGAACGAAGCTTTACACACTACACAGATTCATTGTTTATTAATAACAGCTTTATTTAGCAGTGGGTTGTCCATATCAGTCTAGATTCGTGCTTCGACAGTTGACAGTAGATTTTGATTAGGTATTCTAGATGATGCTAGACCATTACCGTATGTTATGAGGTTACTTTGATTGTCATGACAATATAAGTATTCGCATAATTTACGAAACTGTTATATCGAGTCGAGCTTATAATAGATTAATTTTGACATTAACAAATGTCATTGAATACACATAATAACCTAAAAGTTACTTTTAGGTTAGAAAATGTGTAAAACGGACACTTGTTAGGATCTACTTCTTATCTGTACCGCGAAATTCGAAGTTCGCAAAATTCGAAGTTCGAAACATCCCTCTCTATTACACTAATGACTCTTTTGTTGGAGCGACAGAGACAGATGTTCGAAGTTTACGAATTTTTTACTTCGCGGTAATAGGCCTGCCTACGGCAACATTAGATGGGTCGCGTTTTATAAAGTTACAATTTTGCTGTTTGCCTCTTTCTAGCCAATATGTGCGTGCGTTATAGAGGCAAACAGCGAAATAGTAAAATGTAACTTTATAAAACGTGACCCACATGTTAAACTCGAAACACGATTATTCCTTAGACTCTACAACTCTATTACACCCAATACTCTTTCCTAACCTGGAATGAAGCTTAGACAATAGAGACCCCTGTAGTTAGATAGAGATTCATTGGAATGTTGATCATTCATGCATGTCATTAAAGTTTTAACCATTGTTTTTAACATACTAAATCATTTTCATTTCGAATCATGCTTCGGCGGACATTTCAAGGAATCTCTCTTGATACGATACTTCAATAAGTGTTTTACTTGCCTAGTAGCTATAGCGGAAATCTACCTATATTTCTCGTCTTATTTATCTATCTCCCTTTTACGCTGGATTTTTCAAAATATCGGAATCAATGGTATTAGAGTTAAATAAAGACCTTCCAGTTCAATTACAGATGTAGTGCATTCCTCTTCCTTTGGCTTTTGATGGACTATATCCGGATTCATATTGCTGTCTCAATGAACTTCAATATTGCACAGAAGCAAATTGAGACAGAAATACAATTCGATCGTTTCCGTGAAAATACGAAGGAAAAATATTGGGCATTATCGTGTGATCTGTACTGAAACACTTCCGATGCACTTCTGATGGTCGGGTAATTCCAAAAATGACTCGTAATCTTATTACGTCAGAGCGCGTTTTCGGCATTTCCTGAAGTCCAGAGGGGCGGCAATGATCTCTTAATGCGATTCTGTTTAGGTTCTGCCTGTTCAACAGTTTTTGATAGTTATTCTATGGATCTGACACATCGAGATTCGTAGGTCCTAAAGGGCATTTCTTTGAACGTATCAACCGCCGTGACTTTCGGTGGCAACTTTATTACCCGATTTCCGTGGGTACCTCATCATTGTTTTTGGATAACTTGGTAGTTGTCAACTACGTCTACAAAGACATCCAAAAATTCATACATCTCTCAAGGGATTCGTGTGATAAGGCTGCCACCGAAGTCACAGAGTGTGATACGCTCGGAGAAATGCCCTAAGCTGAATCGAATTTAGTAGATCATGATCCCCCAGAAGTGATTCGGAATTCATCTTATTTTTTGATCCCTAAGAATAATTTTGCAAAAGCCAGTGATTATGCACGAGTAGATTGAAATGTGAGGCTCGGGGAGACTTAGTCCGCAACGAAATGTTGCTGGAATGACATGCCCATGATCTTCGTGTCGAATATGCCAAACGTCCAGCTAGTCAACAACTCGATATATTAATGTTCAATCATTCGATGCCCTGAAAAGGTCAAAGTACCTTTTAAAGTTGAAGTTTATAATTATCTCTATTTGCGTAAAAAGTAGGAATTAGTATATAGATATAGAATAGGAAATAGTAGCAGAAATTTTAAAATCTTAAATGATAGGTGTGTGTTTTGGGATTCGTATCGCTTACATTATTAAAGTCTTATGGGTACATATTCGGACATAACTGTAACTAATTACAATGTAAGGTAAGGTAATAGGACTAACACCAGGACACAGGGTAGTTTAAGATGAAGCAAGCATAGAAACCCAAAAGAAACAATTAAAATCATTCTACTAGAATATACGCCGGTTGTTACTACTAGGCTAATTACTCAGGCTTAATGCACCCAACAATCAAACACAATAATTCTTGAGTTTCGTGTAGGATCCGGGATAGATAGGCGCTCTCATAGTTACTTACGAATTACTGGGCAAAGGAAGTAGATTTACAGAAGAAGATCAGTTAAACTGGGAAATCAGCGAAGACGTTCCTATTCCTACTAGGGTTAGACTTGACGACGAAATACCAGGCCTACATCACTCAAGTGGTTAAGCCTCAAGTTGTGCGTCCGGCTTAAAAATTATCGAATCATTGATGAGGGTGTTACAATAATAAAAATGTAACTTGTCAAATTCAATAAAAAGTATAGTTTTTATTTCATTCGACCTCCTCCCGCGTGGTTTATTGAAATGCTTGAACTGAGGCCTCACTTTACTTCGCA
The DNA here is from genome assembly GCA_025490895.1 of Thaumatotibia leucotreta. NCBI lineage: Eukaryota > Metazoa > Arthropoda > Insecta > Lepidoptera > Tortricidae > Thaumatotibia > Thaumatotibia leucotreta. The sequence continues at coordinate 43,113 of JALPQI010005307.1, read as the reverse complement.
ATGTACACGCTGAAGAGTTCAAAATCGTTCCAAAATCATTTCACTAGGTACTTAGCTAGTCTAGTGGGGACTTCATTATGTTTGGCTTAGTAAGAAGTTTTCTCGATTGGATATTTCAACCGCGTTACGCCCAATACTGAGGCCTCTTCTCACTTCGCCTCGCAGAAAATTTAAGAAGCTTTTCAAAGTTTATTCACTTGGGCCTTTACTAATAATGAGATTTACTAGGATTAGACTTGGTGTAAAACTAGTTTGGCAAATTCACTGGGGATGGAAACGAGGTAGAGACTATAGGCTCCTTAGTAACGAGGCACTTACAACCTAAGATGTTTTCTCACAATCGCATTACGCTCAATGTTGAGGCCTCTTCTCTTCGCAATACTTGCTGAAAATTTAAGAAGCTTTTCAAAGTTTATGCACTAGAATTGGTTTTGGTTTGGGGGCTGTTAACGAGGAGTCTCTTGGCTCCCTAGGGTTAAATTTGGCTCTGTACTAGTTTGGCAAATTCACTAGGGCTGTTAATGAGGTCTACCTCTAGTGGAGACTAGAATAAAGTTTGGTTAGAACTAGTTTGGCAAATTTACTAGGGCTGGTAACGATGTCAAGTTCTAGTGGAGATTATAGGATTACATTTGGCTAACGCTAGTCTGGCAATCACTAGGGCTGCAGGCTTAGCACATGATTGGTGCGACAGTATGTCGCCGCAAGATAGATCTCCCATCCTTCACTAGCTATATTAACAAAAGAGAGACGGATAGACTATCTCGCGGCGAGATACTGTCGCGCCAATCATGTGGTAAGCATACTGGTAACGAGGAGTTTCCAGACACCCTAGGATTAGGTTGTCTTAGAACTAGTTTGGCAAATTTACTAGGGCTGGTAACGATGTCAACTTCTATTGGAGATTATAGAATTAGGTTTGGCTTAGCGCTCTGGCAATCACTAGGGCTGGTAATGAGGAGTTTCCAGACACCCTAGGATTAGGTTGGCTTAGAACAAGTTTGGCAAATTCACTGGGGCTGGTAACGAGTCTCTAGGCTCCCTATTAGTTTGGAGCATGTCTCCCCGGGTCTCTTGTGACGTGGGGTTGGTTCGCAGCGTGCGCCGCCCTGCGACTACCTCGAGCCTACACCGCCCGGCTCGGAGCAGCCACCGACTTCTAGGTAACCCCAGGCCTATCCTAACTTTACAAGCGTACAATTCTACAAAATTGGATAAATTTATATGCAAAAAGTTGTCAATATTGTAGAATAATAGTTTTTATTTAAATATAAGACTTGTTTATTAAGTACAGGGGCCCGTTTCTCAAAAGCTTGTAACTTGTAACACAAGTGGAAGTCTCTTTTTGACACCATTCACTGGATAAGGACTTTCGCTTGTATTACAAGTTACATGCTTTTGAGTAATAGGCCCCTGATGTAGTGCAAAATCCCTTCTCTTCGGCTGTTCACGGAAACATCCATTCATATTGCTGTCACAATGAACTTCAGTATATATTGCACTGAAGCTAATTGAGACAGGGAGATTAATTTGGGCGTTTCCGTGAAAAGCCGAAGAGAAAGGATTTTGCACTACATCTGTAGTATCTGTCTGTACCAACATACACAACGTTGTTAAACATCTGAAAACCCCAATGTGGCCCGGGGCATAGTTCCCAGAACGATTGCCGCTGCCTCTTTGTCAAAACTGAGTCTCTGGCCGAAGTACGACCCTGCCCGTAGGTCGCCAGACACAAAGATCAGTTTTTTAGGAATTTCTTTCAAGACATATTGTAGAATTGGACACTTGTAAATTTTATTGGTTTTGGCCCAGCACGACACGCAATTACAAACATCAAGGTTACCGTGAACACCGAAATTCGTAAATTTTGGGGTTTTTTCTGAGAGAAGAATCCCCTAAATTTACAAATTTCGGTGTACGTACCTACGCGGTAGGACACCTGAGAGCGTAAACTTGCTTTTTCGCGAGAAGAAATCGAAAAACTTTTGTCCCAATAATGCTAAATATAAAGTTTCTTCTACTCAGAATCACGAGCTCTTTTGATCCTTTTAGGAGAAAAAAAGAGTCTCCTTTTTTGTAACCATCCAACTTTCAAACACTTTGTACAGGGGTTAAAAAACGGAAAGTATCTAAAAAGATAGAACATTTTGAGGGTGACAAGGGTTATTTTTTTTGTTTTCATAAGAAAAATATTCTCCATTGACAAAGTGATAATATGCCTCATTTTAGAACGTTTTCTTTCTCGTAGTTTGTATGTCCTAGATTGAAAGGGCTCGTTATTTTTAGTAGGAATAACATAAAATATCCTACCTAAAAAAAACTTGTTGCATTGTTCTCGCGAAAATGCCCCGTCATGTTGCCAATCGCTAACGCTCAGAATCGCTAACGTATCGTAGCTCTCTATGTCGCTCTTTCTTATTAGTGCAACAAAGACAGCCTTTCGTTTACGATTCACGAATGAGCGTTAGTGATTGGAAATTCGGCTACGCGCCCTGTGCGGAAAGAGAACTGTGGAAGCGAAAATGGGAGATTTTATGATTTTTGTCGGACGGCACTTGTATATTCAACCAATTGAACAATTCAAGCCTAGGCCACTCTACAACCTTGTCGAAATGACAAGTAGCAAGAAATTTCCTACAACTTGTATATTAGCGTCACTTCAACAGAGTTTCTGAGTGGCCAACCAAATAGAACCCCATTTGGTTGACTGTACGCCCTAAAATTATTTATTTTAGCTTTCCGCACAGACAAACAACTGATAACTGTGCCCAACTGTGGCTAAGTTAAGGTTATGTAAAATAACTGGTAAAAAATCAGGTACAGAAAATAAAGAAATAGTAAATACAGGTTGTAAGTTTTCTTCTTGCTGACAAGTTTATTGTAGCGGCTTAGACTTATAGGCAAAATTAAAAACAACGGCTTCACCGCTAGTGAATTCCATGAAGATGAACGAAAATGGGTATCTAACTATATTACAATACGAATTATCGCACTGAAACAACTATTCCATATGCTTTTCGCAGATCGCGGTCTACATTTTATAAGATTTCACTGTCTAAAATCTAAACATTGTTAAATAAAAAAATAAAAAATTAAGTTCTTTAAATATTTTTAAATTTACTTCCAAAAAATGATCATAATACCTAGACTGTTTTTGATATTCAAAACAAAGTAATAATATCCAAACTAGATAATACTCGTATAGATAAGTAAAAATAAATATAAAAAAAGCTAAATTCACTGTCTGTCGCAAGTTTATTGACTTCAAATGTTAAACATCTAATTCATTTTACATCAACATTTAAACATAAAAGTGTATACTTTGTACTTTTTAAGCACTCACTATCTACAAAGATTATTTTATTGTCAAATACAAACTATACTTCATAATGTTTTGTTTGTAAATGTGTGTCAGCCGTTTAATCAAACTTTTATTAACATTCTGTTCAATGTTTCAATGCGAAATTTATGATTTAAGTAATGTCGTTTATTAGTAAGAAGAAGTATATCATGTGTGATTGCCTAAATAATCATCAATCAATTAATAATTTAATACATTTTCTACATACGTAATATAAAATTACATCTCTAATTCCGCTAATTATTTCGAGTTTTTTTTTATTATTTAGGCAACCATTACGTAAAGGTTAAGATTTCCGAATCAGCCAAGAAGGACGATGGCTGGAGCATGATTAGTGTTAGAACCCCAATGATTCTATTCTACCCTTTAACCAATAATTTCCCCCAATAAAAGTATAATAAAATACATTACTTTAAAGTAACCTAATTTTTTTGCACCATTTTACCTTCCAACATTTTACCAATATTATCGCTCAGTTTTAAAAGATTAATTTTCCTAACCTCTCGGAATTTATATTCTTAACTTCCATCATTTCGATAACAATTATTTGAGAAATTAAATATAGATACCTATTGCGAACAGTCAAAGGCAAAATGAGATAAAAATTCTCAAAAATATTTCCCAGTGCTCTTTAATTCTGGGTATAAGAACCTCGTAACATATTTATAAGAGGACTTTTTCGATACATATTTTTGCACTTGACTCAGCAACATAGCTAGTTTTTATATAATTAAAGTTCTTATCTTTGAAATGTTGATTATCTAAGGAATTAAAAAAAGACACGGAGTAATGAAGGGATGGATGTATAACGTGTTGTATAACTTTATAGCTCAACGGACCAACTGCTGCCTCATAGCAAATCGCCAACGGTGACGCCGGACCTTCCAGGAATGGAGGATTCACAATATCCACCTCTACTGAAAGGTATCAATCTCTATTTATTTAATTCTATGGTGTTTACGTCACGTCGTCACGTCATCAGCCTGTCTCAGTCCACTGATAAACATAGGCCTCTCCTATCAACTATGCGTATAGACGCATTAGGAGGTAAATGTCCATAATCGCCACGCCGGGCAAGCGGATTGGCGATCGCAGTAATGTGTCGACTATGATGACGCTGCTGCCCATCATCAATCTTATGTCAAAGAATGGTCAGAGACACTTCAATCCCTTAGTCGACTCATACGACACCCGCGGGAAGAGCTGGGATGGTGACAAATGTATTCTTACTGCCATCACCACACGACCCATGGTGTTTATATCATTTCAAAATAAGAAACACCGAAACTGCGAAGTTCACTTCTACAGTTAACCATACTGCAGGTCCAAACAGCAGGGTTAGGCAAATAGTGATCAGATTACACCATTCGATCACATTTGTAAATGGAATCTATAATCAAGATTCCAAATTCCACATACAAAAGTAATCAAAGCGAGTAATCACTGTCATCAGTTTACTTTTTGGCCAAAGTGAAAAATAGTTGAGCTGTATAATGTGGTTTAAGCTTTGATTGAATATCTCCTTTTGACGATAGTAATTATTGTTACAAGTCTCACTTGGGCTTAAATATGTTATAATCAGTGATCGGTTTTTTGGATTCCCCCGGCGGGTCTCCTTTAGTAACTTGAAAAATAAACTTTGGTTATTTATACGTATTTACATGCAATTTGCCATGTTACTGTTCCTAATGTAATATAATAGTATTCATTTTTTTTATAATTACACCTGTCATTTTTTATACGCGAAATCCCGCGAGGGTGAATACAAAAAACCGATCACTGGTTATAATATTTTACTCCACCTAAGAGTAACTGATAGCCGAATGACATAATTATATTTGTAGATAAATTCTAATTAATCATTTAAATTGAGTACGGGAAGTTGATTTTTTAAAAGAAAGACCGCTTTAGATGCCAGTCGGTCTTTCTTTAAATATGGTGTAGGAGTATTTCCTTCTTTGTTAGGAACTCTGAAAATAAAGAATAATATACTATTTTTTTTGCATTTAAACATATTCCAGACATCACGTCGCTGTGACAACACTGTTGACGTTGAATGACGCTGTGCCAATTTGTGCACATTTTTTTCGTATTTGAATCAAACCACTATGGTGTCATGTGCCAATGAGTGTGTTTTTTGTTTATCTGTAAAAATAACCCGTCGGCATTGTAGTTTAGATCTATACAGTTGGTAGTGGCAATTGAGTATTAAAATACTGATCAAGTGGACCGTTGATTTTTATGCTTTAAAAAAATATGCTGTTAACGTACACGAGTATCTATGACGTTGCCTAGTGTTTTTATGAAAAGAGTACCTACTTATTGATTGTTTTTCATCACACCTGCGGATATATCGTAAAAATAGTTTAAATATAAAATAGTATCTGGGACTTCTCATTTTATTTTTATATAACTCGCTAAAAATGGCACAGAATAAAATAAGAGCAGAAGTATTTAAATATTTATCACACGGGTTACTCACGTAATTTAAGTCGATAATTGCTCGACATGTTTCGATCCATTTAGAGGATCCTCATCATGGAGTATCCGCGACCAATGCCCGACGTGTACATGTCGAGCAATTATCGACTTAAATTACGTGAGTAACCCGTGTGATAAATATTTAAATATGTTTGAGTCTCACGTTAGTTATAATTCTAAAAAAGAGCAGAAGTGTCACTGTAGGTTAAAGTCATTGTTGCGTATCGTACAACCTGCCAGGGGAATCGTGTAAATTCGCGCCTAATAAGTACCCGACAATAGTGATCATTAAAAAGATTTCAAATAACATGTAATTGATGCATTCACGCACAATTTATGGATATTTCAAACGTAAACAAAAACACGATTTTTCCGCTGCACGAATACGACTGATTCAGACCGCTTTCGATTCACACGGCATGTACAATTGGGTTCAAAATTGCATGGATAGTTTATGAATGAATTCATTCATAAATCGTCCATGCAATTCTGAACGCCACTGTACTTGTAGCGTCGAGAAACGCGGAGTGGCACCCTCCTGGCAATTGCCTGAATTGTGATATAATACATAATTGAATGTACGCTTGACAGCATCACAAGGATATGGCAACATTCCAATGGCGCCGCGGCGAGACAGCGCAGGCGCAAGGCGCGAGGCTGCTACTCCCGTCGGAGAGAGCAACACAACAAAGTTTCTGCAGTCTAACTCCACTGACAGGTAATGTACCCCTTATTCATAAACGTCTTCTAACTTACAGTTGCCGATTTCCAAGAATGAACTTTTGACAGTTATAGATTAATCCTTATTAATATGAGGGTAAGACTTACTATTTTTCCGATAGTCTTAACGTCATATGTATAAAAAGTTCGTGAGGGACTTAGGTCGGCGGCTGAGAGACGGTGGTTGTGACCCCCGTTCCGGCTCATATTTGGTTCAACAGATATCCCTGGCTATACAGCGCGGTAACGCAGCCGGTGTGATGGGGACTTTTGGACCGGGTGCGGGACGGAGCGGGGATTGCAATTAACATTTTTTTTTGTGTTGTATTGACGAAGCCTGTTACGGATATTGCCATTGGTGAGTGACGACGCTTGTTGCTGATTCCATTTTGTAGCATCTTGACGAAGCCTGCGGCGGATTTACTATAGGTAAATTGAGATCCTGTAATAAATTCTATATTTCTATCTTTAGTAAAAAAATAACTTAAGTGGATAATCTTTTGTTCGGTTACCGCGACGATTACACATGACATGTGTTCGAAACGTCGGGATGAAGTGAAATATAATTAAAATATGCAAGTTTATCCGTAAAATATAAGGGTCATTTGTAAATTGTCAAAAGTTCATTCTTAGAAATCGGCAAATACTTATAGCAAGCCAATAAGTATTCCATGACAATATTCCTTTGCTATTGTGCGAAACAAGATGTGCAAGTTAATTATATAAGTAGGGGCTTGACCATTAATCACGTCATACGATTTTGGCCTATGTTAGACTTTTTTTGACCAATTTATTTTTTTTCCCTGACCCATAAAGTACACAGAATAGGATTAAATATTATAATAGCAAATCGCCCTGCAGCCTGGTCTCATAGACGAAAAACGGTTTTGACCCCATTTTTTGACCGTTTATCCTTTATTTCAGTGAATCCCAAATATTGCGATTTAACATAGATAATTGTTTTTTCATGGGGTTATTTGTAGTCAAAAGTTCTATGTCAGCTAGCTCTCAATCATCCATGGTTTGAAGGAGAGGATTCCACACTGCAGCAACGAAATTTACCCATTTTTATGAATATTTCATAGAAAAATTGAACAAAAGAGTGGTATGTCATTGTCACAGCAAAGACGTCGAAGTAATTTCTCAGCATGCTTTTACACACATACTCTGTTCTTTGTACTTTATGATTCAATCAAGAAATAAAAAATCAAACAATAAATACGTAAGTATCTTTCGTCGATTTCAGTATTCAAATCTTGCATTATTTTTGGGACATCCAAAACAGAACATAACCAAGAGCCGGATGCCTTACAGGGGCCCATTTCTCGAAAGCTTGTAACTTGTAGGTAATACAAGCGGAAGTCCTTATCTAATTAATAGTGTCAAAAAGAGACTTCCACTTGTATTACAAGTTACGAGCTTTTGAGAAATTGGGCCCTAGAACGTTTGTTTTAATTATTATTAAATACTCGTACCTAGTTTAGTCGCCTATTCATGGCGTCAAACATTGCAAAGTACGGCTATGCAATTATGCATAAATAGTGGGTTAAGTTAAGGGTATAGATGTGTGTAATATTTGTCCTTCGTAGCCATACATTATATTTAACCAGTCGGGATGACATCATCATCATCAGCCTATGATAGTCCACTGCTGGACGTAGGCCTCTCCTATTAACTATGCCTATAGACGCATTAGGAGGTAAATGCCCATAATCGCCACGCTGGGCAAGCGGATTGGCGATCGCAGTAATGTGTCCACTATGATGACGCTGCTGCCCATCATCAATCTTTAATCAAATATGGTCAGTGACACTTCAATCCCTTCGTCGACTCTTACGACACCCGCAGGAGGAGTTGGGGTGGTGACAAATGTATTCTTTCTGCCGTCACCACACGGCTCAAGTCACGGCTCACGACACTCAAGTCGACGGAATGATATTTACATTCGGTTTATCTATCCCCAGATTACTAAGTTCAGTGGACGGCGGGTCGGCGGACTCTGATTCGGCATCAGAGGGCACGCCGGCGGTGTGGGAGACCTCTTTCTCCGAGCGACCCGAACGGCCCTCAGACCCGGGGCCAGCGGTGAGTATCATGCAAAACTTCAGTGGTTTACGGTGAAGGAAAACATCGTGAGGAAATCTGCATACATCTGCGAAGAAATTCAAGGGTGTATGTGAAGTCCACATAGGGCTGCCAACCGTCCCGCTATATGCGAGACGTCCCGTTTCTGAGGCCCTAAAGTATGCGTCCCGCAAAGGGTTCGCGCGGGACGCCGATTGTCCCGCCTTTCAGGGAATACTAAACTGGAAATACTAAAATAATAATATGACTACCTTAATGAAAGCAATTTAAAGTTGCATCATATTTATTTGAATGTACCCCGACGTCCGCGTGCACCGTGCACTGAACGTATAACTGCCAAAATAAGATTGCGATTGGTGTATTAGGTGCATCTAAATTTAACCAATCTGAAATTAAGCATTGTTTTTTAATGTTAATGTCATTCCCGTGCCGCATTAAAATGCCAAAGTCCCGCAATTTATTCGCAGATGTCCCGCTTAATATCTGTGATCTTTAGTTGGCAACCCTAAGTCCACAACAAGCACGTTTGATGTCGAGTTGCGGAAAAATAGCTAGAATACAATACAATCATGTAAAACTTTTTAACGTAAAACACAGTTGTGCCGTACATAAACTGTTTAAACCAGTTAGTCACGGAAAAAATACCTATGCGAAATTGTTTTTTTTTTTTAATTAGTGTCGAACCCACGTGCCTGTGGGTTCCTGTACTTCCTGTCGCTGTAGATTAAAAAGTAAAAATCAGAAAATACCATTGGTAAATCATGTAAAACCGGTCCATCAGGCTCTTATCCAGTAAACAACTTACTAACCTAAAAGTGCACATTTTCTACCGTACTCTAACTGTTTAAAATAAACTATTGACTAAAAAAAACTCACTCTGATATCTTGGGAAAAAGTCGCAGTCCAAAGAAGTTATAATTTTTTTTGTTTAATTTCCAATCTACATCATTGATGTTTTTGTAAATGTGACGTCGAAGCATTTCCGTTAAAGCTAGCTTTAGCTAAAGAACGTCATGTCTTAGATGAGCGTGATGTTATAAATAACTTTCATGCAAAAACAGAATCAAAAATTTCATTCATACGTTTACGCTGTACTATCTGGACAAAATAACAATTTTACGAGTAACATAATCTGAATAATACACACTCTTCAAACGGTTAATATATCCATGTAATCATGAAATAGGTATCTTTATACAGTCACAGTCGTTGAGATAACTAACATAAAAAAATTCAAGCGGTTTTCGTTCGACGTTTCTTTGTTTTAGGCGGCATTTAGGTACACTACTACTCCTTCATGTTTTAAAATGATTGTGCCTGATATAATCATCCATATTTAATTTTCTGTTATTCAGGTCGACAAATTGATCAGCATAACACCAACGTCGCCTAAGCCCCCGGAGAACGTTTTATCCAAAGCTATAGACGCCAACGTCAATATTATGGACAAAACGAATCACAACAAAAATAGCCTCATGCCAGAACGAAAGACTGCCCCCATAGCATCTCCCGACCCCCCTCGAATCAACGCATGGGCCAAAGAACCACCTAAACTAAAACCTAAACCCCTCTGCCTAGACGCAGCCCAGCTGGAGCAAAACTTAAACGCATTAAAAAAGAATTCAGGCTCTGTGAATCTAACGACAATGAACATCCTTCCACCTCCATATTTTAATGTAGTCACACCTAACAAGCTATCTGAATCGAAGACTATACAGATCGATCCTAAGAAAGCGGTTATCCAAGATCTACATAGTCCAAGGGAAGAGCCTGTTAAAGAAGAGAAAACTAAGCTAAAGCAATCAAATTCAGCTGCCAGCTTACTCAACGGTCCTATGACAGATGTTCCATACGCGGACAGTGATAATGCCTCTTCTAGTTCTGGCAGTAATGGACAGAATCAGATTAATAATCAGAAGAATAAAAATTACTCAGATATCGTAGTTGGCGAGCGGAAGATAATTAAACAGGGTAGCAATGGTGTCGCCGAGTCCGAGATTAGTTGTTAGACTGTCGTGGGAAGTATCTGGAAGTAAATCTGAAGTCTCTTTTTTATTTTAGTTTTTCAGTTGCTCCAAAATGTACTTCGTAAGGACATGAATATTGTTTTATTCACTGCTGACTTGTGTCACGAGGATTTTTTTAGGGCAAGAACCATTTGTTTTTAACCTAAAAATGGACTGAAAAATAACCATTTACGTGATGGACTTCCGATTTGTTTCCATATTCGTCTTATAGTGGAATAAATGCCATTGGTTGTGGAGTGATGCGGCGTTGCCGTAAGAGACTTTATAATGCTTTAGAATTTAAACCAAAACTACGTATAGAATAATAAGTTGTAAATATAAAGTGAACTTTTACATCTAATTCATAAGAATAACATAGATTACGAGTTTAAGGATTATTTCGAAATTGTATTTTTGTCGATGTGTACAAATTTGTTTTGTAATAAATGTATTTATTTGACAATTATAATGGCTTTCGGATCGCTTATAGTATAATAGTTTATTGTTGCTCAATTTGCTCAATATTTTGCCAGTTGTAGGCCAAAGTAAAATATAAAAACTGTTAGGTTTTCTACGTAGGTAGATATTCTATCCAAGATACTTTAAAAAGGAATTTTATACTTGATAATTGTTTTTACATAGTTGTTGCTTGGTAGCACTTTTTTCTATGAGAATATGATGTGTATATATTTTTATATTAAGTTTTGGCCTCAGTAGTAATTTGCCTGTCCAATTGAAGCAGTTACTAATTAACTAAGCCACATTAGTCAGAAAAGAAGAACCTATTTCTTACTTTCTAAACACACTGCTACTCGTATCCGTTCACGATTGGTCGGGCATTAACTTTTTTTAGCTTAAATTTGTGCGACCTAAATAATAAAGTAAAAAATATTATGTTAATATTTAAAATTACACGTTTAACTAAGGACAAAAATAAGTTTCGCCTGATGCAGAAACGTAATACATATTTCGGAAATCAAACGCACATTGCACGGTAAAGTAAAATAGTTAGAATATTTTAAATTATGATTAAGATCATCCAAACAAATGTTCTTAGGATTCTGAGTTTCAGATAGATTCATGATTATGTTGAAACATTTCTGAATGATAGAATAAAATAGTTACTTAAATATTGAAAGCAAGAATTTAAAAAAATGCATAAGAAATATACCTAAATCTCTAATACATTTTTAGCGGTTAATAACGAGAAACCTTTCTATCATTAAATTTAATTTGTTTTATTCCGGCGAGTATATTTAAAATAATTACATTATAACAGTAATAAATACCTTTGGTGATTTACCTATGTGCAGGCAAGTGTCATGAAAAAGTGACAAACTTTTTCATGGCACTTTTGGCCTTTTTCAACAAACGAGACTTTAATATAGGTACAATAAACTGGCACTCACAATGACAAGACAACCCGTTGCTAAACAAACTGCGACAACGAAAGGAATGTGTAGGAAAACATTCGATCTCATTGGCGGGAGTAACGGAACACTTCGATTGGCACATAGCAGTTTAAATAAGAAGTTTTGTGCAAACATTGGCACAAGTAAAATCCGTGCGGTGGCAAGATCGTGTGGAAAAGCTTCGATCCCATTGGAGATAGCCATGGAACACGTCGATTGGCACAAAGCAGTGAAAAATTGGCACAGCCAAAAGATTTATGTAATCCATGCGTTGACAAGATCGTTGTAGGTTCATGGTCAAATGGAATTAAGTTATAAGAGTATTCTTGAAGAGCAAATTTTTAGTTATTTACTATAAAATGACCAAATTTCGTATAAATACTAGAAACGATACTGTCCTAATTTCTTTACTTTAACGTAATTTTTTTTAACGAAATATGAACTAATTTTTTGTCACTCAAAAACATTATTTTTCGTCTTGCCTGCCCCGATGTGTAATAGTAGAATTATACTGGGTTTAAATTAAGTTGGGTATACAATTATTTTCCACAAAACAATTTTTTCAAGAGTGACCTAACACAGCGTGCAATTTGTAATAGGTAACAGTGGGATCATTGAGTTAATTTAAATAATTTTTATGGATCAATTCAAGGATCGTACATTTTTTGCTCCGGTTCTATTAAGTATTAAATCTCTTCGTTTTGTAAAACTGTCATTCCTATAACTTGTAGTGAGGCCCACATTTGAAGATATGTTCAAACATAATGAAGAAGAAAATTTTATAATCCTAGAACAATTAGTATAAAAGTAGTAATGCTTAAAATGTTTGTAAATAATATAAAAAGTAGACATTTATTGCATAAATTCCGACCTTATTTAATCAAACACTTAATTATAAAAACGTTATAATTAATGTAGATATAGAATTACGCATCTGTTTTTGTTGTAATAGTTTTAATTCCGTTAAGAATGGGTGTACTCTATATAATATATCTATATATAATATACAAATATATTTTAAATCACCCATGTTAGAAATAGGTCAGATGACAAAAAATCTATGTTGTTTCATTAGTGAACAATATAGGATTATATCTATTTATATGGGAATATAAAGTGTATAAAATATAAGAGAATGCTTTAATTAAAATAAGAATAGTGTAAGAGGATATAGCAAAAATTGTTTTTTTAATCATTATTTTAATCAGAGTAGTGCCAATTTTGATAGTTTACTGCCTTTGATTTTGCATTTAGGATATTTGGTTTGTAAATTTGAGGCATGAAATGACAGGGTATCGCGGTACGATTCTTTTATGTTTAATTGTGTCTTATGTAAAAGGTATTTGTCATGTTTTGCCCTTTAAGAGCCCCATTAAGATAAAACTTAAGAAAACGGTGATTTGCTAGGCCGTCACGAACGAATTTTATGCAAGTGTTTGTTAAGGCAGTGTTCCTTGATATTTTGAAGCATTCAAATCAATAAAGCCAGTGTATTAACTCCCGTTTTATATCATCACCATCCTATTTCAGTCCAATTCCGGACATAGGCCTCTCCTATTAACTAAGCATAATAGACGCATTAGGAGATACGGCCCAAAATCGCGAGACGCTGGGCAAGCGTATTGGTGATCTCAGTAGTGTGTCCATTATGATGTTGGTGACGCTGCTGCCCATCATCAATAAAGCCAGTGATGTTTGAGCTCCGGTATTGAGTTAGCTCCAATTTTGTATTTAACATAGGGTAGATTATAGTTCTAAACTATAGAGCCAAGATCTGAAACAAATTCTAGAAAAACTTCAGGGAGCACTTCTTGAAATATTTGTTTTAAGAGGCTATAACGGCTTGACGTAACTAAGTTTCAATTATTTTTGACACAACCTCGTTGGCCACGAGTAAGTGTAAACCGGTTAGGTTAATAACCGGTTATTCATAGTAATCTCATACAAATAAAAACCGGTTGGGTTAATAAACGGTTAAATAAAAACCGGGTTGGTTAATAAACGGTTAAATAAAAAACCGGTTTGGTTAATACACGGTTAAATAAAAACCGGTTTGCACACCCTAGCCACGAGATGATATTAAAATTAATGTACCTACCTATAATAACTTTTCATATGAAAACGTATTACCCCAGATGTAACCAGTAGCTAAAATAAAAAGTACTTGTGTTTGACGAATAACGTTTTACTGTCACTTCTGTAACGTTGCTCAATTAATTAATTCATTTCGAATTAGATAAACTTTCTAAAGATTTCGTTTAAACAAAAAATGTATATGTGGTTGTGAAGTATGTATAGTGACGGTAAACATCCTAATAAGTTCCTTCGACTTTAACGCGAGTGACTTTGAAATGTTATTCTTCTGCAACGTTATTGAACAAAATTTCAGTAGTTTTTCGCATTTCTCTTAAGCGAAATTATAGTATTTATACTGTTTTGGAACAACGAAGTCGCCATTTTTCCTGTAAGAAAATTTTAACGTTTTATTTTTGAGACAGTAAATCCACTCGGTGGATATCATGCAATGATCGTTTTTAAGATATATAATATGCTAAATAGAAAGCACTTATGTCTATTTGTGAAAATATGGATGACACAAAGAATACGAGTTGGATGTAAATTTATAAAATACAAAACCAAAGTGTAATTGATATTCAAAAATAAAATCATTAATAATAAATGTACCTAAATATGTTGTTTTATTTTAGCCTTCTGTTACTTACGTGTGAAGATTATAGTAGGGGAAATTAAACACCACATTACTTCCAGTTTTTATTATTAATTTCCTGTTAAATATTATTCCATACGAAATGATTCTTCATCAAATGAACATATTACAAATACTATGCAGCTTGACACTTACAATAATGACAAATGTGATCAATCGGAAACGTAACGCTATCTATTCTACAATCACTACTCCAAATTTAGAAATCGTCGGCTGACAAGTAAACACTATAAAAACTGTCACTATTCTTAGCAACCTCGTATGTCACTATTGTATCAAAACTGAGAACGAGCTTTATTTCAAATAGGTATTTATGTTTTGATTGTCGACCGACGCAATGTTGTACAGTCGCTATCAGATATATCGTAGCGTCAGGACCGTCAAAAATATGTGAACACGCCTTTATTGCCATTACGATAGGCGTGTTCAGATATTTTTGAGCGCTCCCGATACCTGATGCCGGCTGTAAGTACTCAGATCTTTGAAACTGATACACTGAAAAAAAACATACGCTAGAGATCATTTTAATAATACATTATTACTATATTGGCCTCCTGAACGGAAAAAGACGTTTTAGCCAACGGGAATAATACTTACAAAATAATGATCACTTTTTTCTTAATTTCGAGTAGCTTATAACATTAAATTTTGCGGCGATAACAAATAATCTCTGTCAGAGAGTAAAATTTTGCTCGGAAATATAATTAAACATTAAGCCTACGCCTACATTTAGATATTGCAACATATTTATTCGTAAAGCTTTCCACAACTATTTTATACATTAACTTCAATATTTTATGAATAACCTTGAGTATTTTACCGCATAAAATATATTTAATCGCAACATACAAAAATAGCAACATCGACAAAAAATTGTTTCAATTTTATGTAATTTATGTAGGTACTTGCCCAGTGGAAAATGTGATGAAATATTGCACTTACAAAAACATAATATAACTAGGTTTTACCACAACAAATACATACGAAATAGGTATTAAACATCGATGTATATGATATGAGCAATAATGGACAAAACTCTATCATTAAATTCAATATTTTAGTATTATGTTGCCAAAACTTTTAAACTCCCAATCAAGGCTTTTAAAAGTTTAGTCTCCTAAACAGTTCATCAACAAATCTAAATAAAGAATTCACTAACAGAGTTCAAATAACTAAACTATATATTTTCGGATATAATACAAAAAGAATATCTTACCTACAATTAATACGATGCCAATGTATACATAATTTTTAAATTTAATTGCATTCTGCTATATAACTCATTTAATACTTTGACAACAAAATTAGAGTACTACGATCCTATGGAATATTTTAATAGTAAATTCAACTTTTGTAACGAAATCACTATAATGATTATGATAAAGTGTTAAATTGTTGTCGAAATCAATCCATCCAGAAAAAAAATCCATTAAGTAAATTAACAATTAAAGCGAATACCAATACTATGTAACACAACATTGGAACACAAAGTACAATGATACAATATACTCTAATTTACAATTATTAAGAAAAATCTCAAATCACTTGAAAAATTGTTGTACTCAAAATCATTGTTACATATACCCATAGTGTAGTACCGAATGGATCGAATAATTCCATTTTATTGTAAACCAATTGTAAATAAACCTATATCAATTCGATTTGTAAATAAACGAAATTGCCTCACCCCCAGCTTAACGTAAAAATCGTCAAATAAAATAAAAAAATGACTTGTATAATATAGTCGCGCATTATGTACTACGCACAAATCTCAAATTAAAAATCACGACAATCACTATACCTTTGGATTTGGCGCCAAAAGTTTTCGTATCAATGGCTCTCAAAGATGATACGATAAAGCCAAAATACCGGATATGTTCCCGTGAATACCGTGAAACAGTTTTTTTTCTGTCGTCGTGGACAGGCGAAAGCCCTAAATCATTCTGCCTACAAAACATCAAGAATGATTGAGTCGAAACTTTTTTATTGCCTAGAAACTTGTAAAACTTTAAGCCAAAGTATTTATTTAAATTTTAAATTATGATTTATTTTCATATATGTACTTGCTTCCATGACTTACGCCAAATAGTTGTGATAAAAATAATACAATAGCAGCACTCTAGTGTTATCCCTTTCAAATGAATAACGGAACGACAATACAGTAGTGCCATTTGATAATTTCATTTTTTTTGCCAAATTGTATTGTCAATGCCATAAATGGCATAATGGCATAAATAATCAAAATGAAAATTGTGTACTTGTACAACATAGGTAACCGTGACATCTTACAAGCTGTCATGAGAGTTAGGCACACCGAGTATTTTTGTGCTCCGTATTTTCTACGTTACGGCTCAATATAAAAAAAAACTTTTCGCGCCAAACCCCACGCCAAGCGTTCCAATTTCAAAATACACTCACACTATCACATAGCTAACTGAAGGCTCGTTTACATCGATCAAGTGACTGGCGCCAGTTACGGCAAGTTGGAATATGAATGCCAGTATAGTTACCATTGCCAACACAGTTTATCATGTAATTATGCATATCGCAATTCAGGTATAAATGAACAGTGTTAACGTTTGTACAACGAAATGCCTAGGTTAGAAGTCGTTGTCGCTGGATGCGTCGTATGTCTCCGCGATGTGCGGCGGCGGCAAGTAGCGCGCGCTCGCTTGCAACTGCACCGGTCCGTGAAAGGACTGAGATCGCAGGACGCTGCTGTAATAATACTTGCGTTAGCAAACTGTAATATGTCAATCTATACCGTTCGCCAGCAGACAACGAAAGAAATGTAAACTAATATGGCCGACTTTCAATAGAATTTGTTGTGACACATATCGTGAAACATGTTCGTAGATTTGTTTTTATGTAAATACTAATAAATATCAATTTTAACTGAATATTTATATTTATTAGTATTTACTACATTATGTGAAATCAAGGTTTAAGGTTGAGTTAGTGATAAGACTAAGGTTGTGTTTACACTTTTTTGTTTTCTACTGGCGAACGGTCGCTGGCATAGATAAACAGAAGTCAGACATGTGAATTTCTGGAAGTACTTAGACCATAGACAAACTTAAAGTCGTCGCTTCGTGCATTATGCGAAATACAGGCAACCAAAAGAAAGGGGTATTTGTGAATCGAGTGCTGTGTTCATCAAGTTGTGTTGTGAAATTTGTGATTACCTAAATTTCGTAGATACATCTTTTTGAACGTTCTAGTCATATACCCTAGTAGTAGCGGGGTTCGCACCACTGCACGACGTCTATAGGTTTGTTTGTCTAAATAAACCTTTTAAAATTGTAGTCTTATGAAATTATCAATCTAAGTTAATGGTATTTAAATATTGATGATATTTATCTAAGCCAACATCATAATTTATGTAATATTATCAAACTTACCAAACCCAGCAAGTGAGATTATAAATATCAAAGCTTTCAGGGCAGAAATTAGAAGCACGGAGTTATACATCAGTGAGTTAGGGTTAATTTTTGGTAATAAATTAGTGCACTTTTGGGTTAGTAGAAGGTAATTCGGTGCTAAGTGTTATTTACAGGTCTTTAGTGACAGTTGAAAAAAGTATATTTGCAGGTACGTGCGTTTGTAATCCTAATAATAACACAGATCAGATATGTAAAAGAAGAAATAGGCAAGGGTTTCGATAGTTTTTACTTAAAACGCTGTTTTGTTGTACATTCAAATTATAATATCCAAAAAATAAATTTTGAAAAAAAAAGTCATTAGGTCGAATCAAAAAAACAAAAAACGTTAGTGTAAAACACATTTCAGATTTAATGTTTGTGCGTCCGTTATAGTACGTTAGAGTATAATTACGATAGAATTTCATTGATCGAAAGCGAACGCAGCAGATTCTGTAGTATATAGTAGGTATCATAAGCCGCACACAAATTCCGCTTTGCTGTCCAAGAATGCAAAGAGGTTATTTGATAGAACGATATATTCACTTTATATTTCCTTCTAACAGATAACTGCGCTGCTTGACTAGCAAGTAGCATTGTATTAAGTTATATGCCTTTCAAGCTCAAGCTAATAAATAAACACCATAGATATAGTTGGTGCAGTGTCGGACGCCACAACTGTCAAACTGACAACTAACCTCACAGAAACGAGATGGCTTCCTGCTAGCAGAAATGCATGCACATTGACACGTGTCACGCTCTAGAAGACGTAATGACATGTAAACATTAGTTTAAATAAAGAAAATTACTAAATTAATGTTAAAAAGTAAATTATTAAAAAATTACAGGAAAATTATAAGAAATCATTCCTATTATGTTACAATGACATGGCATATTAGTAGGTACAAAGTCGTCAATAATTAAATATGTCAATTTGCTCAGCTTACAAAGAGACATGTGCCCTCTTTAATAAAACTTTCAATTGAAATTTACAAGCGAAAGTATTTTTATATGCTTGTAAATTGAGATTGAAAGCATTACTTAATACGTCAAAAGATGTCAATCATAAGTATAAATGCTACACCAACAGATAAAATCGCCCATTCTATTTGTAATGCCACCCGACAAAAATAAATAAATGTCGAATCTACTCCTGGTAACCCACAAAAATCTACATTGTTTTACCGAATCTTAGTTGGCAAGTAGAAAAGTAATAAGATATATTTATTGATTGAGTAAACAGTTTAACTATAAACATGTTCACTAAAGCTGTTTACACAATTCACACTACTTGACTGCTGCCTACTAAAATCGTGTAAACGAAGCATAATACCAATATGTCGCCTATACACTTTTGACCAGTGTAGGTCTATCTAAGGGATGCCATTATATACTCTATCCAATCAGCTTGTCTATGCGCAGTCAACTCTTTGCACCTACATTTATTGAATTTTGTTCTTTTTCTACTGACAAGCTGGTTGACTAGATTATACGTAAGATTAGGCATTCCGCGTACTCATTTCATCGCGTACTTGTGTCCCTTAGATTGGCCTACATGGGCCAACGTGTATTGAGCTTTAACCCAAAAAAAAGTAAACCATAGATAACATTGTTCTTTTTTTTTACTTACCTGGCGGTTTTGGGCGGTGCCTTAGTGCCGGGTGACTTGCCCAAGGCCGCGGCTTTACGCGGGTCGTATGATGCCCGTCGTTTCCACTTTTCTAATTCTTGTTTCTTTTGTTCTGTAAAGAAAAAAATACAATGAGGTTTATAGATAGCGCTGAGGTTTACGCATAATAATTTTCAGGTGTCACTGTCGAAAAATATATATTCGCATTGATTCAGTGAGCTTAGCACTAATTTGGCTAAGAATGAATGACCAAATGAAGATCGAATGAATTAATTTACCTACGAACAAATAAAACATGGAAGCCGCACGCCATATTAAATTGCTTTTTAAAACGGTCCTGAATTTTAGTTGACAAGTATCACCCCCCCTTCAATGCATCACGGTAATTAATGTCAATCTCAACCTACAAAAACTTAAACCGCCATTTAAAAATAGTTGTGATTGGTTCATCAAAGTTTTAATTGGCTATATTCTATAAACATTTGTCAAAGATGTTGCGGCGAAATATGCGCGGTGTTAAGAAAAGCGCTATGTCTTGCCCATCTTGGCACAATTGAACAATTGTTTTTGGGGGTATTTTTGAGCTGGCGTTAGACGTCCATGTTATACAAGGTTATTTTTTCACCAGTACAAATACTCTAGGGGGAGTATAACTAAGTCAAAATGAACAACTTTTACTATGGGGCCGAACCTGAAATCGCGAAAAAAAAATCAGCTGTATCATACATTTCAGACGACCATGAGTCGACATTTCTATGGAACAGCTGATTTTTTTCGCGATTTCAGGTTCGGCCTCATAGTAAAAGTTGTTCATTATGACTTACTAATACACCTTCTAGAGTATTTGTACTGATGAAAAAATAACCCAGTATATATGGTCGCAGTATATTCGCGACCTTAGCACTAGTTTGGCTAAGAACGAATGATCGAATGAAGAATGAACGAATGAATGAATGAACTCACCCATCTCGTTCTGCAGCTGCGTGACCCTCGGCCGGTCCGGCAAGATGGCGACGTATGTCTTGGCGGGGTCGCGGCGAACGAATGAATGAATGAACTCACCCATCTCGTTCTGCAGCTGCGTCACTCTCGGCCGGTCCGGCAAGATGGCGACGTATGTCTTGGCGGGGTCGCGGCGGAAGAATGAATGAATGAACTCACCCATCTCGTTCTGCAGCTGCGTGACCCTCGGCCGGTCCGGCAAGATGGCGACGTATGTCTTGGAGGGGTCGCGGCGGAGGAATGAATGAATGAACGGCTCACCCATCTCATTCTGCAGCTGCGTGACCCTCGGCCGGTCCGGCAAGATGGCGACGTATGTCTTGGCGGGGTCGCGGCGGAAGAATGAATGAATGAACTCACCCATCTCGTTCTGCAGCTGCGTGACCCTCGGCCGGTCCGGCAAGATGGCGACGTATGTCTTGGCGGGGTCGCGGCGGAAGAATGAATGAATGAACTCACCCATCTCGTTCTGCAGCTGCGTGACCCTCGGCCGGTCCGGCAAGATGGCGACGTATGTCTTGGCGGGATCGCGGCGAACGAATGAATGAATGAACGACTCACCCATCTCGTTCTGCAGCTGCGTGACCCTCGGCCGGTCCGGCAAGATGGCGACGTATGTCTTGGCGGGATCGCGGCGAACGAATGAATGAATGAACGACTCACCCATCTCGTTCTGCAGCTGCGTGACCCTCGGCCGGTCCGGCAAGATGGCGACGTATGTCTTGGAGGGGTCGCGGCGGAGGAATGAATGAATGAACGGCTCACCCATCTCATTCTGCAGCTGCGTGACCCTCGGCCGGTCCGGCAAGATGGCGACGTATGTCTTGGCGGGATCGCGGCGAACGAATGAATGAATGAACTCACCCATCTCGTTCTGCAGCTGCGTGACCCTCGGCCGGTCCGGCAAGATGGCGACGTATGTCTTGGCGGGGTCGCGGCGGAGGAATGAATGAATGAACTCACCCATCTCATTCTGCAGCTGCGTCACCCTCGGCCGGTCCGGCAAGATGGCGACGTATGTCTTGGCGGGGTCGCGGCGGAGGAATGAATGAATGAACTCACCCATCTCGTTCTGCAGCTGCGTGACCCTCGGCCGGTCCGGCAAGATGGCGACGTATGTCTTGGCGGGGTCGCGGCGGAGGAATGAATGAATGAACTCACCCATCTCATTCTGCAGCTGCGTCACCCTCGGCCGGTCCGGCAAGATGGCGACGTATGTCTTGGCGGGGTCGCGGCGGAGGAATGAATGAATGAACTCACCCATCTCATTCTGCAGCTGCGTGACCCTCGGTCGGTCCGGCAAGATGGCGACGTATGTCTTGGCGGGGTCGCGGCGGAGGAAGGCGCGCGAGTTGTCCGGCTTGTACTTGGATATGTCGAGGTAACGAGGTTGTACGGGTTTCTTTAGAGATGTTGTTGAGGAGGACATTGAGTAGTCTCCGCTGTACCTAAAAATTAAAAAGGTCAGTCAAATCCTGCGCGTTCTAACATGAATGGGTGACCCACAATGGAAAGACCACGTAACTATAAAAAAAAACAAGTTCTTAAACTTTAATCCTATTAGACTGTAATCTTATTAGAAGATTAATCGTATTAGAGTGAATCGAGAACGTAACCATAGCAACGAATGATATAATACTATGAGCCAGAAAGTCGAAATTATACATGTATCTAATCATGTAATCAACATAATGACTGGCAAATCAAATCAGCATCTTTTTTCGAACTGTCAAAACGATCACCACTATGAAAGTGACGTCACGTTTGAGTACTGCCAAATGACCTACTCTTTTAAGTTCTTTTCAATGTATTAAATAGAAGTACTGTACAAAATGAATGCTATCTATGTCTTAGTAATAATTTCTTCGTGTATTATGTCGTGCATAATGTTAAATAATTTATTTTAACTATTAATAACGTACTCCTTTTCATAAGTCTCTTAACTTAGCCGCTAAGAATCGTTTGTCTCTTATGGTTTTATAAATATGTCTATAACACTGAAAGAGACAAACAATAATTGGTTTGCTAAGTTAGGACACGTTTATTAATAAATGATGCCCCCTTAATAAATAATGAACATTGTATTGAACCAGAAAGTGTATATGTAGATAAATGTAAACAACACAATTATAATTTCAATAAGATTCATGAAACTTGTTTAGCTTTTTAGTTATTTATTTCTACTGGATAAAAAAAGAACAGGCAAATAATACTGTTAAAATGTCAATATAAAAAATCTAAATGTCGACGTTTTGCTTTTTATAATAAATTGAAGTGATTGGTTATTGGCCACTCGAAACCATAATACCATAAATAAACTGTATATCTGCCAACTACGATGGTAACTTTATTAGTTAGTATAGCTTCCAAACACATAAGCTTCCCGACTTAATCACACCCAACACAAACATTTACAAATATCACAAATACTTAAAAAAAACGATATTAATACAATCTACGAAAACCAACTATAGCGCGAGGTAGCATTCGCATCGCACCTAACAGCGCCATCTATTGAACAATAAAAACAAAACACAACCAAAACTAAAACCTCACCTCTGCTGTTTCTGAGCCGAATTCGGCTTCTTCCCCTGTCTCATCACAACCGGAGCACTCCTATCCTCCGCCCCACTCTCCCCCTCCGTATCACTAGTCCCCGTCGTCATACTCTTCTCGTGGCTGAATATCGACGAGTTCCTTGGACTACTTCCGTTTGTGGTAGACGTGTCGCTATCGAGAATAAAAGTTTTGCGTTTGTCTATGGCCTCGGCTTTGGTGAGGAAGTCTATGTTCTCTTTGGTTGGGGTGATGTCGTCTAGGATGAACGTTTTCCGTTTGTCGGTGTGGACGCTGCGTTTAAGTTTTTCGGCGGGTTGGTTGACCTGAAAGTATTGTAAAATATTATGGTTAAAGACAGAATACTGTAAGATGTAAACATAATTCTCTCACCTAAATAGTATTTTATGCAACCCTTGTTTAAGAGAGGTCAAAAAAGGTGAGTGGTGTGGGTAACAATTTGAGGCGAGGCCGAAAATTGTTATTAAAGACGCCACGAGCATTTTTTGACTCAGTTAAACAATGTTGCATACAATACTTGTTCTACGACCACACACTTATTTTCAAATAAAATTGTAAATTTGAGAAATATTCTAAGTCAAACACAATTTTATTAATCATCAAGGTCGGGCGGGAGACGTCAAAATTAAAAAAGAAAGCTCCTCTATGGTTTACTGTTCATCAGAAATGACATTTAAAATTAGGTTGGCAGCCATATATTTCATTAAGTCTTGTATACACGAGGTGTCTTAAAATGCAAAAAACGCACTGCATGTAAACCAGAATCCGTTTATAGGGAATAGGCAATATAGACTTATCTTGACATTTGTAAGGTAGCTTAAAGGTGTGTTCATGACCATGTAAATGACAAATAAAAGTATGGGAGTAGAAAAAGTTAGTAAAGTAATCATAATCACATACATGTAGCCAGAAAACAATACAATTTTTTAGGCAGTTGTAAAAATAGATGATACTTCTCTGACCTGAAAGTTAGTGACGTAATCCCTCGTCATAATAACATCATTATTAACCACCTGCCGTCTCAAGTCGCGGTACTCTTTCGGCCTGAGGTCCAGGATGTCCGAATGCGTGGAGGTGACCATGGGGTCTATGGGTAGGGTCATGGGATCCTCTTCTGATGAGTAGTCGAGGGTTTCCATGTCGGCTATGTTGGTTGTGTGGAAGGATTGCGAGCGGTGGACTGGTGATGAGTGGCTGGAATGAAAATAACACATTTATACTGACAATCTCACATCGATCGACTGCAGAAAATTGCACATAGTTAAGGCCTTAATCAAAACAAAAATTACAATCGCGTCAATGAGGGCTTTCTGAAATGACGTTCACCAGGGCGGCAGCACTGAGGCGTCAGGTCCAGAAACTTGTCTAAATTCTCCGAGCGCCTATAATTTCGTGTTTAAATGTGTTGTATGAGTTAATAAAATTATATAAAAAAATAAAAATACCTTCTAGTTTCCAGTTACTTTGGGGCTAGGTAATTGTGTTTCTTAGCGGGACCTTACGGCTAAGTGGCGCCAACTAGTGGCATACGTTTTCGAGAAAACCCTTGACTTTATTTTCCATTTAATTTTATTTTAGAAAGTATATGTAAATAATTCATTTCATTTCATTCAATTTTATTAATTAAACAATATACATTGTATTTGAATACATAAAATTACATTTAATAACTTAAACATTACGATCGCGAATAATGTGATACCATGAATAAAACATTGAATTTGAATTTTGAATTTGTGTTACGAAAGTTAGTCATACTAATTATAGTGCGTACCCTGTCCAACAAACTTTAGAGTAGAAAAAGGCGTCATATTTAAAAAAAATGTATCTAGGCGCGTATTATATTATTGTATTTATTTATTTATTTATTTATTTATTTTATTATCCCTATTCCATGCTCTCGGTAATTTATTGTTACAAAATCAGTCAGTTTGTGTACATTTGTGCTTTAAGCCCATTGTAATAAGGGTCACCAATGATCACATTATCAGCTTATTACAGTCCACTGCTGGACGTAGGCCTCTCCTATTACTATTAAATATGAATATAGACGCATTGAGAGGTAAATCCCATAATCGCCACCCTGGGCAAGCGGGTTGGCGATCACAGTAATGTGTCCACTATGATGACGCTGCTGCCCATCATCAATTGTATCAAAGAATGGTCAGTGACACTTCAATCCCTTAGCCGACCCGGCAAGAGTTGGGGTGATGATAAATGTATTCTTTCTGCCGTCACCACACGACTAATGATCAGTTAATTCCATTAGCGTTTGTATCATCATCATCAGCAGCCAATTGACGTCCACTGCTGGACATATGTAGGCCTCCCCCAGAGAGTTCCACAAAGATCGGTCGTGAGCTGTCCGCATCCATTGGACACCCGCAACCTTTACCAGGTCGTCGCTCCATCTTGTGGGGGGCCTTCCCACGCTGCGCCGTCCAGCGTTTGTATAAGTAAGACACTATAAAACGTACCTGGGCGAACTAAGGTCATCCTTGTTACACTCCTGCCGTTTAGCCATCTGCTTCCTCCGTCCCTCCTGCGCCGCTTTCATGGGGTCGTATGAGGACCGTTTTTTCCAGTTGTTGAACTCTGCCTCTTTAGAGGCCAGCGCTGATGACGAGCGGTATTGACTGGGCTTCTTTTGACCTGGAAGATTAAATTCAGTTTTTAATTTTTATCAATGAAAGGGCTTGTCCATTAATCACTTCATACGATTTTGGCCAGTTTTAGACCCCCCATCCTCCATGGTGATATTTTCTGGACCCCCCCCTCCCTAGCCAATATGACGTGTAATTTTTTGCCAACTTTGTAATTTTTAAGTAGGTCTTTTAATAACACTTGAATTTACGTACTTTTACTACTACTA
Source organism: Thaumatotibia leucotreta (assembly GCA_025490895.1). Lineage (NCBI taxonomy): Eukaryota > Metazoa > Arthropoda > Insecta > Lepidoptera > Tortricidae > Thaumatotibia > Thaumatotibia leucotreta. Next base: position 16,820 of record JALPQI010005307.1, on the reverse strand, counting down.
CTAGGTAAATGTTCGCGAACTTTTAAAACTTAGTGTTTTGTAAAAAGTAAAGATTTTTTTACTGCTTATAATGCTGTTCAGCAGATTCGAGTGTAATAAAAAATTGCACGTGATTTGTCCGTTTTTTCTTGACACTTGACACCATTTAAAACACCCATCGTTCGATTACCCTGTATAGGTACTAAACAGGGTAGTCAAAAATCTGTTGCGCAAGACTATTTTTAGGGGACTTATCATATATTATACAGGCTGTAATCGATAAGTGTTTACAGGTTATAATTCCGTAAATATGAGAGATATCAGAAAACTTTTAACTGATATCGAAAGTACGTTACCCAACAAGTAAAATTACATTAATAACTTTTTCTAAATAGATGAAGTAATATTAAAAATACTAACTTAAAACGCTCCCATACATTTAGTAGGACGACTTACAGCCTCGAAGAATGTCGGATGTCGTAAGAGATTAAAACTGTTAGAGATTCGTTATTTTTACGAATAAATTGTAATAAAATAATAATACTACCGTTTATGAAATAATTAATCTAACATTAATTCTTAATTGAAAAAATATTCGTATTAATCTAGTCTTTGAATGAACGGTTACATACTAAATGTATGGAAGGATTTGAAGTTAATATTTGAGGTATTTTTGATTTTATTTCAAAAAAGTTATTAATGTAATTTTACTCGTTGGGTAACGTACTTTCGATATCAGTTAATGTTTTTCTGATATCTCTCATATTTACGGAATTATGGCCTGTAAACACTTATTGATTACACCCTGTATTACAGGAAATCTTGGAATAATTGTGATTGCAATGATGCTTAATGAGCGTTAAATCTTAGTAGGCAGATGCTCCTATAAAGTGTAAAATAGCAGCATTTCAACAATTTAAAAATATTTGAATATCTAACGCGTGTCGTGTCACGTTCAAATATTAACAAGGAACGAATATTCGATCTGTTCGAATCGCGAGTCATTGTCAAGCGCGTATACAAATCTTATCACTGTATATGTATTACGCACACACTAACACAATCGATCGGCCCTACCTGTTGCCAAACATCAAACACGACCTCGTGTCGACACCGAGACGAATCCGACACGACGTCGTAAGTGCTACCATTAGCTCCACACTTCAATAGTTCTAAAATCGATTATAGGCGGCATTATTTCGAGGGCTCTAAAAATATTTTTTCACTCTAGCACGGAAAGGAGTCCTTTGAAAATTCTACTGTGAAAAGTGTTTTTGACGTTAATATTGAATTGTCTTTTGACGTTAAGGTGCATTCAGAGTTCAGTTCAGACCAAACGAACATTCGCTATTCTAACCCCCCCACTCTATGAAATTCGATCGTTACACAAAACGTGATTGGTGGATTTCGTAGAACGGGCGATATAACAGCGAATGCTCTTTTGGTTTGAACGCACCTTTAGAGCGGGGGATAGAACAGCGAATGCTCTTTTGGTCTGAATGCACCTTTAGACGATGGGATAAACTATTAAATGATTTTGAACGACAAAACATTTAATAGCATTCATTTGGATAAGATTTGTGATGATGATGTTTCAGAATTTATATTTTCCTTGAGTTAGTCAAGTGAAAAATGTTGCGTCTCGTCAGCAGCCTTGCGTCTCGCTCAACTCATGGTTCAAACTTAAAATCCTTCGCTTGCTCGGCTTTCAACAATAGTACGCGCATCGGACAACGATTCTGCAGCCTTGCATAACAAATAACTATTATATTATGATTTGCTTGGAGTCAATGTTGGTCCGACTACACAAGGTACCTTCGCTCATTGCGACACTCTTTAACCACATTCTTGCCGTCAACATAACAAAAATATTTGTGGTCGTTTTATGTGGTAGACTTTTTGTTTCAGTAATCTGTATATATAAACGGCAATGTCCTGACTGACTGACTGACTGACTGACTTAAATCAACGCACAGCCCAAACCGCTGGTCCTAGAGAGTTCAAACTTGGTATTTAGATTCTTTATAATGTCTAGAGGCGCACTAAGAACGGATTTTTGAAAATTCCTCTCTTAAAGGGGTTAAATGGGGGGTTAAAGTTTGTATGGGGAAACAAGATTAGTTGGGCTATTTTATTCGAAACTTCACAGGAATGTTTTTAATAATAAATAAGTAAACGCGTGTTTCAGGTTTTTTGAAAATTCATTCCCTATGGGGGTTAAATGGAGGGTTAAAGTTTGTATGGGGAAATAAGATTAGTTGGGCTATTTTAATCGAAACTTCGCATGAATGTTTTTAACAATAAATAAGTAAACACGTGTTTCAGGTTTTTTGAAAATTCATTCCCTATGGGGGTTAAATGGAGGGTTAAAGATTGTATGGGGAAATAAGATTAGTTGGGCTATTTTATTCGAAACTTCACATGAATGTTTTTAACAATAAATAAGTAAACACGTGTTTCAGGTTTTTTGAAAATTCATTCCCTATGGGGGTTAAATGGAGGGTTAAAGATTGTATGGGGAAATAAGATTAGTTGGGCTATTTTATTCGAAACTTCACATGAATGTTTTTAACAATAAATAAGTAAACACGTGTTTCAGGTTTTTTGAAAATTCATTCCCTATGGGGGTTAAATGGAGGGTTAAAGATTGTATGGGGAAATAAGATTAGTTGGGCTATTTTATTCGAAACTTCACATGAATTTTTTAACAATAAACACATAAACACGTAAACACGTGTTTCAGGTTTTTTTGAAAATTCATTCCCTATCATTAAATGGAGGGTTATAGTTTGTATGGGGAAATAAGATTAGTTGGGCTATTTTATTCGAAACTTCACAGGAATGTTTTTAATAATAAATAAGTAAACATGTGTTTCAGGTTTTTTGAAAATTCATTCCCTATGGGGATTAAATGGAGGGTTAAAGTTTGTATGGGGAAATAAGATTAGTTGGGCTATTTTATTCGAAGCTTCACACGAATGTTTTTAACAATAAATATTTAAGTAAACACGTGTTTCAGGTTTTTGAAAATTCATTCCCTATGGGAGTTAAAGTTTGTATGGGGAAATAAGATTAGTTGGGCTATTTTATTCGAAACTTCACATGAATGTTTTTAACAATAAATAAGTAAACCCACACCCTATGGAGTGTAATGATGGGGGTCCAGAGTTTGTATGGGAAAACTTGATCATTTAAACCATTTTATCCAAAACTTTACAGGAGTATTCCTAAACATAAAAAGATAAAGATGTGTTTTAGGTTTCTGACAATTCAACCTCTGAAAGGGGTGAAATGGTTAAACAGTAAAAAAACATCATGGATATCGTTTCTCTGGTTTATCGAGTCACTGTGGTGGGAGTCCTGATTGACTGGACTCATCACCGGTTAAATGTTTTGGCTTGACTATTCTACCATAAGAGAAAAGGACGAAGCCTGTGGCGGATTACATTATTGTTTTGTAGGAGGGTCAATATCTGAGAATTTCAACCGCCTAATTTTGGTGGCATAATTTTTGCCGAAATTTCTAAACGTCTCAATGTTATACTTCGACATTTGTATAAGATATCGTGCCTCCTTAAAATGACAAAGTAGCACATTGTAACGAATAGAAACTTCGACAAAAATGATGCTACCAAAATTAGGCGGTTGAAACGCTTAGATATTCACCCAGGAAATGACGATGCCTGCGTTGCTAATTTTATTTCGTGTAGTTTATTTGCAATTAAGTATTTAATTATGTCATACTAATATGCTGTTCAATGAAACAGACTTCAGACAGAATGTAATAAGGTAAGATTCTACTTCGGTTTAGGAAAGGTAAGAACTGCGATCTCACACAGAAACGAATGGCTATCAAAGTAGGTTTTGGGTTAGGTTAGAACTGCGACCCCACATAGAAACGAACGACTATCAAAGGAGGTTCAGGTTAGGTTTTTACATTTTTTTTTCATAGAAGTCCAAAATCTACGCGTGCGAAGCCGCGGGCAAAAGCTAGTCTATATATATAAACGGCAATGTCCTGACTGACTGACTGACTGACTTAAATCAACGCACAGCCCAAACCGCTGATCCTAGAGAGTTCAAACTTAGCATGTAGTTTCTTTATAATGTCTAGAGGCGCACTAAGAACGGATTTTTGAAAATTCATCGCTTAAAGGGGTTAAATGGGGGGTTAAAGTTTGTATGGGGAAACAAGATTAGTTGAACTATTTTATTCGAAACTTCACAGGAATGTTTTTAATAATAAATAAGTAAACACATGTTTCAGGTTTTTTGAAAATTCATTCCCTATGGGGGTTAAATGGAGGGTTAAAGTTTGTATGGGGAAATAAGATTAGTTGGGTTATTTTATTCGAAACTTCACAGGAATGTTTTTAATAATAAATAAGTAAACATATAGTTCAGGTTTTTTGAAAATTCATTCCCTATGGGGGTTAAATGGAGGGTTAAAGTTTGTATGGGGAAATAAGATTAGTTGGGCTATTTTATCCGAAACTTCACAGGAATGTTTTTAATAATAAATAAGTAAACACATGTTTCAGGATTTTTGAAAATTCATTCCCTATGGGGGTTAAATGGAGGGTTAAAGTTTGTACGGGGAAATAAGATTAGTTGGGCTATTTTATTCAAAACTTCACAGGAATGTTTTTAATAATAAATAAGTAAACACATGTTTCAGGATTTTTGAAAATTCATTCCCTATGGGGGTTAAATGGAGGGTTAAAGTTTGTATGGGGAAATAAGATTAGTTGGGCTATTTTATTCGAAACTTCACAGGAATGTTTTTAATAATAAATAGGCAAACACATGTTTCAGGTTTTTTGAAAATTCATTCCCTATGGGGGTTAAATGGAGGGTTAAAATTTGTATGGGGAAATAAGATTAGTTGGGCTATTTTATTCGAAACTTCACAGGAATGTTTTTAATAATAAATAAGTAAACATATATTTCAGGATTTTTGAAAATTCATTCCCTATGGGGGTTAAAGTTTGTATGGGGAAATAAGATTAGTTGGGCTATTTTATTCGAAACTTCACAGGAATGTTTTCAATAATAAATAAGTAAACACGTGTTTCAGGTTTTTTGAAAATTCATTCCCTATGGGGGTTAAATGGAGGGTTAAAGTTTGTATGGGGAAATAAGATAAGTTTGGCTATTTTATTCGAAACTTCACGTGAATGTTTTTCACAATAAATAAGTAAACACGTGTTTCAGGTTTTTTGAAAATTCATTCCCTATGGGAGTTAAATGAAAGTTTAAAGTTTATAAGGAGGAACCAGATTCGTTGAGCTATTTAATTCAAAACTTCATAGAAGTGTTCTTGCCACTGAAGATGTAGGTACTTATCTACATACCATGTTATATACGAGTATTTTACCTCGAGTACTGGTATTTTTTAAAATTTTACTCTTTAGGGGGTAAAAATGGGGTGGAAAGTTTGTATGAAAAAAAGTTTAATTTTAGATTAAGAAATTTCATATTTCGTAAACTAATTAAGAATAAAAATATAAGAAAAGTAATCTCAGGATGTTTCAAAATTCACCTCTTAAAGGGAATGGGGCTCCAAAATTTGTATGGCGAAACAAAATTAGTTGACTATTTTATCCGAAACTTCGCAGGAGTATTCTGTAAATTAAATGAGAACATAAATAATTAACTAACTTAAATTAATTTATTTTTTTCGAAAAACTAACAAACAAAGGTTAATTATTTATGTTTACTTCTGGTTCTAGAAATTCCAAATTTAGCACGTAGGTTTCTTTAAGGGTGTAGGGGTGGCTTAAAAAAATTAAGTCAAAATTCACACCCTAAGGGGTGCAATGATGGGGGTCCACAGTTTGTATCAGAAAACTTGATTATTTAAACTATTTTATACGAAACTTTACAGGAGTATTCCTAAACATAAAAGGATAAAGACGTGTTTTAGGTTTTTTGAGGATTCAACCTCTGAAAGGGGTGAAATGGTTAAACAGTAAAAAACATCATGGATATCGTTTCTATGGTTTATCGAGTCACTGTGGTGGGGTCCTGATTGACTGACTCATCACCGGTTTAAATGTTTTGGCTTGACTATTCTAGCATAAGAGAAAAGGACGTAGCCTGTTGCGGATTACATTATTGTTTTGTAGGAGGGTGAATATCTGAGCGTTTCAACCGCCGAATTTTGGTGGCATAATTTTTGCCGAAGTTCTAAACGTCTCAATGTTATACTTTGCAATTTGTATAAGGTACCGTGCCTCCTTAAAATGACAAAATAGCACATTGTAACGAATAGAAACTTTGAAAAAATGGTTAGGTTAAAACTGCGACCATTGCGATCCCACGCAGAAAGGAACGGTTATTAAAATAGGTTTGAGTTAGGTTACATCTGTGACCCCACACATAAGCGAACAGCTATCCAAGTAGGTAGGTTCAGGGTTAGTTTAGAACTGCGGAATAAAAATTACTAAATTTAAACCAAACTAAAATAAGAACCCATAAAGGAAAATCTCCATTATAACCTAAATACAAAATAACTCAAGTACCATTCAAAATTCACATATTTAAATTTATCGGAAACTATTCCTTGACAGAATGACTTGTCGATGAAATGAAAATACTTGAACCGTTGTCTTTGAAACAACATTCGATTAAATATTTGTGGCATTTGAGGCGAAACTAAAAAAAATATCACAAAATTAAAACTTATTTAGGCCACTTTTGAATCTCCTGAGAAAAAAAAAACAAAATAGCATTTATTGTTCACAGGATTCCGTGTAACATGTATATAACTACATGCGGTCGAAATGGTAACCTCCTTCTTTTTTGAAGTCGGTTGAAAACATTTTTTTTTCATAGATGTCCAAAATCTACGCGTGCGAAGCCGCGGGCAAAAGCTAGTATACTATAAGTATTTATAAAAGAACTGTATCCATCAACATTGTCCTTGCACATTTGCAAGGTTTTTGATTTTATCAAGATGGAGTTTTGTGTGTGAAGATTTATAATAATAAGAATCGTACAATATTTTTCATAGTGTTTTACTGAGTGGTTTACTATTGTTTTAACCTTCTCTAAGACAAGTTACTTCAAGCTTATTCGTTTGTTCATTTTATCGATAGTTTTTGGCAATGACTGCGTGATTAATCAAATACTTCCTTTTGTTATTTTTACCGTCAAAGTATGAGTGAATACTTTGTTTTCCGGAACATAAGGGTGTCTTTCATTTACTATTTATGTAATGGCGAATTTGTATCATGATATGATTCTAAGTTAGAAACGAAGTAGCCGATTACATAAAGGAGCAAGAGTTAAAATTACTATACAGGATCGAAAAATAGGAAATTCACAATGAGTGGTTATAAGGGTAAATAGAACCCCGCCAGAATATAGTCGTGGATGTTTAAAATTGATACTAGTCGATAATAATGCAATATTTCTAATTAATTCGACACCTCATATTTGTCTGAAGTTCAACCGGTCGATAATGTCTGATATCGTAAGTAAAAAAGCTTTATACACACCTTTTTCCTGAACTTTCGGCTGGAACTCCCTCGTGGAACTCCTAGACTTCGTGAGCCTGTTCAGCACAGCCTGCCTCGTCGGTTCCGATATCCTCCTGCTCTGATGATTCACTGGCTTCTGAACTTCCCTAGGCTCCGAAGCCCGCATTCTTTCCTTATTCGTAACCCGAACGGAATTCCTAACCAACCCCGGTCCGAATTTCCTGTGCATCTCTGGAGTGTTCGGGCATTTCGGCGAATTCGCTGGCGCTATAGATTTCAAATCCGGCGAGTCGATTCTACCGCGATGCCCGCGTTTGTACCTGTCTTGCGATTTCTCGTAAGACCCGTTGTCGGATTCATCTGAATAGTCTTTGTATTCCTCTGAATGACCGCTTGATCTTCTTGAAGTTATCCTCTGCGGGTCCAAATAGTTGTTATTCTTATTGACAGTGTTGAAAGAGCTAGATCGCTTGATGGAAGAGCCGAAAGGAGCATAGTTACTGTAGGTGGGTTTCTTGCCGTCGCTAGCCACTCTCTGATGTTTCTTATCTCCCTGGTAACGGGTATCGATTCTCGGGTATGCTTCAGCATTATTCTTTAGTACCGTCTTGAGAGAAACTTGGTTCGCGTTGCTAGCGTCGCTATTTAAATAATCCGGGCCGTCTAGCGATTTATTCCTAACGTGTTTTCTGTGCGGTGAAAGAATCGCGTCGACATCATACTGTGGGTGATTGGAGATAGTTTTATCATCAGAACTGTTGCTAAGTAAGCCTTTGTCTGAGCAAGGACTGTTCATGTTAGAGTCGCGTCTCCGTTTGTCGGTGTCTAAAGACCGTGAAGCGCTGTTGAGAAGAATCTTTGTGCTTTCTGGAATTTTCGTTGAGCCAGTGATGATGTAGTTTCCCGGACTTCTTAAAGGACTGCTGCCGCCTGAGGTGTCCTTCCTTCGGAGCCTGTAGTTAAGGGAGTTGGAGCGACTAAGTTGAGAGACGGGGAGACGGGAGATGGCTGTCTTCTCGCTGATGAGGCTGGAGGTAAGAAGAGGGGGTATGGCGGGGCGAGTGTTGAGTTTCGCCTGGAGGTTGGTGATTGCGTTTTGCGTTTTGAGGAGGTACGTTTCGGTGTCTTGGACGGGGATGAGATCCTGTAACAATGAAAAAGTGTTGTTATTAATTTATTCATTTTATATGACAAGTTTAGACAATCACATCTGTGAACTGATTTGAAAGACAATTAGGGACAAAATTTATTATCGTTTTATCTTAATGATAAGTTTCATTTAGTAGAACATTCCTAATTATATATCCTATTATTAAGTCTGTCATTTACTCTTTAACTTCACTGCTCCAATGCAGTCAAAGTGCAACCACTGTGTCTCAAAATGGACAAAAAGTCCAGGGGTCCGTCTACATTTTTTTAATAGCGTCTATCTAATCTATATTGCATTTTCTTGCTTACAAAATTCAAACTGGCAGACGGCATTGCATAGAGAAGTGCATTGTTATCCCGTCTGTCCGTCGGGAACGTCGGAGGCCTCTCGGCCTATTTCAGTAGACAGCTACTGAAATGCATTCTGAAATGAATTGTATCGGCTCTTGTATGGCGGAGTAGGTTGTTTAAGAAAGGTTCGAGTCAACATTTTTACTTTCTGCGGTGTTATTCAAAATGCTTCTGCTGATTTCTTCTATAGTAATATACAAACAAGTACAGGATCATTACCAAAATTTGCAAAAATTACCGGAAATTAACATCAGAAAATTCCTAGGATAGTTGCCATTGAGAACATTGTCTTTTGGATTTGGGTTTACTCGTATACCTATTACGACACGTTCATAAAACTTGATAGTTTTATTTGACTTTTGAGTTACACATTGGAGTCTGGATCAACTCGACAAGCTACCATAAAACTTGACTCTTAAAGCTTGACAATGTGTAAAAAAATACCAAGAACTTTCGATGAGAACTTGAGAATTTGATATTCTGTATAGGTAGATTTTAGGTAGGTCAATTAAAGACCTTCTTTCTAAAGACTTTAATTTTCCTTAAAAAGTAGGTACTCTAGGTACCTTAATAAGTAGCAGCGCTAAATTTAACCACCGAAAGTCTCTTGTACGTTAAAAAAATACGAAGAACTTTCGATGAGAACTTGAGAATTTGATATTCTGTATAGGTAGGTCAATTAAAGATCTTCTTTTTGAAGTCTCTAATTTTCCTTAAAAAGTAGGTACCTAAACGCTTAATAAGTAGCAGCGCAAAACTTAACCACCGAAAGTCTCTTATACGTATAATTATAACAAGAACGCTCACAGAAATCATAGACAATCGCAATCTAGCTGATCGCTATCTGTGCACGGAACAAAGATCGTTTAAATGTTAATGCCATTCACCCATTGTCTGTGGCTAAATATTATGACAGTTACGTTGTATCCGTAACCGATTTAGTTTTGATCATGCGATTTGGTATGCAATATCGCCGCTATAATTATTCAACCTCATATCTGCAACAAAAATTTGATGGGAAAAACATCCGTATTCAAAGCGACAGAAAGGTTACATTCCCATGAATCGATTGATGTAAAACCGAGTTTGAGTAATTATAGTGATATGTTATTCAATGTGGAAATTTTTTTTTTTTATTTTCAAAACTACAATTTATGTATGTGGAATGTTTCGGTCAGTATCGAATTGACATTTGTGTTAATGTGCATTTAGAGCAAACGAGCATTCGCTCATTCTATGCGCCACTCTACGAAATTCGTTCGTTACACAAAACGTGATTCGTCGAATTTCGTAGAGTGGGGGTTAGAATGAGCGTATGCTCGTTAGGTCTAAATGCACCTTTACGGGCGATGGAAGTGTAGATCAAATTATCACTGATGGGTGGGATGGAAACATTCTTTTCGTTGTCTTGTTTCATACCACTCTGTCACGCTTTTAGTTGCTGTTTCGACTGATTATATAAAAAATTCGGGTGCAGTTGTATTTTTCACGCTAGTTTTTAATCCATAAATGAGAAATTGAAAACAAAACATCATGTCATAAAAAAAGTATTGAATGCAAAATTTGTTTAACTGAGTCAAAAAATGCTCGTGGCGTCTTTAATAATAGTACATTGTGCATCAAAGGAGGTAAGTACGGAATTACTAACGAGAGTGTTAGAAGCTTTTAATGACTCAAGTTAGTATTCCGCTTACCGACCGTGAAGCATACAATGTTTTTCATCACACTTGCCCCAAAAAAATAAGTTTTAAGACAAAATATTATTGAATGATGTACTGACATTTCTATTACTCCCTAGGGAATTTAACTTTTCTATTACTCCCGCTACGCATGCAAGCAATGGCGCGCTTAGACAGCAAGTGTAATGAAAATAACAATTTTCGGTTTCGCCTCAAATTGTTACCCACGCCACTCACCTTTTTTGACCTCTCTTAAACAAGGGTTGCATAAAATACTATTATAAAACGTACGGTTCTTTACATTCTCCTGTAAAGTGCTTTGTAATTAATGCAATAAATAATCACAGCAGGTATTTAGGCATAGCTTCTAATATGTGTGTAAAATTGTAGATAAACTAATGTACACATCTGCACGTAAATTAGGTTTTAAAATATTCATGTCATGTGCAATCTATAAATACGTGCTTTGTATTAGTTGCATAAACGATTATAGCCATGAATAGGCACATGATGTATAACAATATGTTATGATTACGTTATTATACTTATTATATGCTATTCTCTAACAGGGTCTATATGTCTGCCGCTAGTGTCCGTTTGAACATTTTGAGTTGATAGAACAATCCCTGGGGTAGGCGAAACAGGGGGCAATTACACAAAATATATACATATAACAGGGTACATACAGTGTGTGGCCTACAACCGGGGTGAAAATTTAAACGGTGCATTAATAAGCTGATCGACAATCATTTCCACATATTGTAATTAAAAAAAAAACTTTTTTTTTTAATTTTTTGTTCATGTATTTTTCATTATTATGGGTTCATTTACTTGAATTAAAAGTTACCAATAACTTATCATTTTTGAATCATTGAAAAATGTACAATTTTTTTTAAAACCGTAACAAATTAGTGTAAAAATAAAAACAAAATTATTGTTATGACTTCGTACCTGGTATACTATCATGATGTCTTGCGACTGACAAGCTACGACATCGTGATGCCAAGATCCAGTACTAAAGGTCCATTGCTTTGAATGACAATATCTCCGAACTTAACCACTTTGAAACACCGGGACCTTTACAGGATTATTGCCGATAGTCTAAGGAGTCACTCATTTCATTTTTCTCCCGTGTTAAAGGCCACACACTGTATAATAAGAGATTTCTACCATACATACACAAAACTGTACATTTCAATGAAGATGTGCTTTTTTACGCCCTAGAGAAGTGGTTTATTCCTTGTCAGGTCGAAACTTCGGAGGGCCATCTGTAATATCTGTACCTACTGTAAAACGTCGTACGATACAAGCGCGAAAAGGGAATTCGTAGCTCGTGTCGATTTAAAACACTTTCTTCGGCCGTGTTAATTTGAAAAACTTGAATCGTAATGTACTATTTTATTACGACTTCTACCTACTTTAAAATCCACCACATAGAAAGATACTTAACCCCCTTAATCATGAAGATCTCCTAACTTAGCCAGCGGCTAAGTATTATTTGGCACTTTCGGTCTTATCAATATGTCTATAAGAGCGAAAGGGACGAACAATACTTAGCTGCTTGCTAAATTAGGAGACGTTTATGAGTAAGTAATTACATGTTTAACCTTAGCTTATACATGCTCATTTTCTTTAGTAGTTTTAATTATAACCCTTATTTACCAGCGCAAATATAATCGTCAAAGAATTCTGTTAAATTTCACCTCGATAATTACTCAATCATTTGTTATTCAAAATTCTAACATTCAACAAGACATTCTTTTTTACAATGCTTAATTAAATGGAGGCAATTAGGCAGTGTTAATTGCAGCCATTTTACACTTAAATAGTGCGTAATAAGTACGTGGTTTTATGATAAACATTGTGTACATTGCCGGGGGGTTACATTTACTTATACTTACCACGAATTTTAAATTAAACTATTACTTATTACGTGTTTTCGACATTGCGCGTTGTTGGCAATGAACTTATTTCATCAGTACTTAGTTTTAGGACTTAAGAATTAACAAAATGTTCTGTAATTTATAGTTGCAATACATTATGTTATTCTTTATTAGGTATTACAAATTCATTTTTAATCAAAAATCAATCATGAACATGATGTAATGTGGCGATTTCTTCAACACCTATGAATTGTTTTTAGAATGACAGCCAAAATTTCCACACGTTGCGTTGTAGAATTTTTAATGTGTGGGGTATCGTTAAATAAATAGGTCTTTCAAAAAGTGAATATAGTGTGTATAAATAAAGTGATAATTTCGGAGATAGCCCCTCCAGAATAAAAAAATGTGTTCCCCCTCTTGAACTTTAGATCCGTTTGTCTAAAAAAAATATAAACACACTGAAAAAAAAAAATACCAAAGCAACTTAGGTTGGCTATATATTACGAGGAAACTTTGATATAATATGTAACAAATGCTTGCTATCAAATTTACAAAACTAAAAAGGTTGAAGTCGATACCAGAGTTCTGGTTAAATCAACAAAGAACATTGTACATTATACCAAACAACTGGTGAAATCAACAAAAAACTGGTGTAATCAACCAAATTAATTTAGTAGAATGCCAACATAAAAGTTTGGTAAAATAAAAAAAAATGTAATAGGACCCAATTAACCTTAATTTCCAAGATCTGATAAATCTCACGAAGCATTTTTTTCAGTGTACCTAGTGAGCTTAAAAAATATTTTTTCGAAAACTATTTCAAACATAATCGGCCCAGCAGTTTTTGAACAACTACGGAACCCTACACTGATTATCGCTTTACTCTTCTGGCCGCTGCAGGCCCAATGCTGACATATGTACCTATAATCCTAATATAGACCGTAGAATGAGGGTTTTCTCGAAAACGTATGTCACTAGTTGGCGCCACTTAGACGTAAGGTCCCGCTAAGAAACACAATTATCTACCCCAAAGAAAAACGAATTAGAAGGTATTTTTATTTTTTTCTATAATTTTATTAACTCATACAAAACATTTAGACACGATACTATAGGCGCTCTGAGAATTTAGACAAGTTTCTGGACCTGACGCCTCAGTGCTGCCGGGGGATGTCATTTCAGAAAACCCTCATTACGAATGTAGTAAACTGCAGTTGTGTAGAATCCATATTGTATGTGAATTACGAATAGGTAGAACCTCGTTTATGTTGTCCATCGCATAATCCCCTACGAACAAATAAAACATGGAAGCCGCACGCCATACTAAATTGCCTTTTAAAAACGGTCCTGAATTTTAGTTAACAAATGTCAGCCCCTCTTCAATGCATCACGGTAATTATTTCAATATCAACCTATAAAAACTTAAACCGCCATTTAAAATAGTTGTGATTGGTCCATGAAAGTTTTGATTGGCTCTATTCTATAAACATTTGTCAAAGATGTTGCGCCGAAATATGCGCAGCGTTAAGAAAACCGCAATGTCCTGCCCATCTTGGCACAATTGAACAATTATTATTGGGGGCATTTTTGGCCTAGCGTTAGACGTCCATGTTTATATGGTCGCAGATAATCCCCAATAGTAACCCCTATCATTACGTATTTCAATTAGTTTCTTTTTAAGTAAATGTTGTTTATAGTTCATTCCGTTTACTCACTTTAGTATATTTAGCTCGGCCTTGCTGGTAATGGGCAAAAATGGCGACAGGCACCCGGAAACCTTTTACTGAATGCTTATTGGATTATAACAGCGGTAGTTATAGTGGAGGTAAACAATTTGTTAATAATAGTATTATTTAGGCACTAGTCGACTAAGGGATTGAAGTGTCGCTGACCATTATTTGATATAAGATTGATGATGGGCAGCAGCGTCATCATAGTGGACACATTACTGCGATCGCCAATCCGTTTGCCCAGCGTGGCGATAATGGGTATTTACCTCCTAATGCGTGTATACGCGAGGTTAACAGGAGAGGCCTACGTCCAGCAGTGGACTATCATAGGCTGATGATGATGATGAGGCACTAGTCCTACTGCGCGCGAGTTGGTGACGAGCTATCGGCTATTTATTGGGGGGTTAGTCCGTAAATCCCACTTTTTAACCGACTTCAAAAAAGGAGGTTCTCAATTCGACTGTTTTTTGTTGTTGTATGTATGTGCTCGATATCTCCGAGAATCGTGAACCGATTTTTTTTTGTGATCGAACGTGTTAACTCCTAGATTTGTCCCGTTAGCACCAAGTTGTGGCCGTTGAAGAAATCGAGGGATCTCTTCAAATGTTATAGGTACATGTATGGAGCTTTTGGTAACTTTCATTCATTTACAAGAATTTGCATCCACGGCAGGCCAACTAATCCTTACGTAATATCCAATGGAATCTTTACGTGCGACAGTAGTATGACTTATAGTGGCGCCGCTAAACATGTCAACTACTCAGATTAGTCGTAGAGAAAGGCGACCGTGCGGGAATGTCAAATAACGTACTAACTAGTAGATTGTTTCATATTAAACTGTTCGCAGTTAATCAGTTAGAATAAACTCACGTATAATAATATCTCTACATTTCAAAGCGTTTGTCAAAGTCAAACTATTCTTTATTCAAATAAGCTTATTAATAAGCATTTTTGAATCGTCTGACACTATCAAGAGAGAAAAAAATCTACTACTGGTTCTAACCCTACACCGTTCCTGAGAAGAACCAGTAAGAAACTCAGATGGACTTATTTTTTAAAAACAGCATAATAATACATCTTATTAAAATAATATGCATTAAAGAATATGCATTATATAAGAAAATTTACTTTTACAGACATTTTTATGAAAAGCCTAACTTAAAAAGAGAGATAAATAAAGGATAATAATAATAAGCAAAATAATTCTTATTGTACAAGTTCACAATATTATTATGCAAACTACTAGAGATATAAAGGCTCTAGTTGTCAGAATAAAGAGAAATTAAGATTTAGAGATGTAAAAGGTCTCTAAACGTCATGAAATTAACAATAATAATAAAATAAAATGTCAAAAGCGCAAGGTTCAAAATCGTTGATATATATTTGAAGACGAACATACAAATTCTAACAGTTAACTTGCAAAGTGATCCTTAATGCAAAGTGTGTAACGTTCACGAATGATTACGTTGTGGGCGATGGTACTATTGGCTGCACAATTGATAGATGAATTCACTCATACAAAACAATGCGTAGAAATAGAACAGATAACAAATAAATAACTAATAATAGTAATAATCTAAAATGATGACGAAATAAACAATAAAACTACTAAGTGCATCATACAAACCGCTCTCAATCGTGCCTTCAAATAAAATGAATGCATAAATAATTAATAAATAATGCATAAATAAGAAATAAGTGACATTTAATACATAAATAGACCACTTATATGTATTATTAAATACTTATTTGTGTACACGTCTATTGCAATACATAGATAAACTCTTATGGAATTTTATGCAAAATCTCTATTTCAAAGAATATAATACTCTATATTTAATTCTATTAATATGTAAGTTGTAGTATATATGGATTGTGATATCCCTGAACGCTTCTATATGTCAATGTCACCTTATGACAGCTGTCAATGGAGCGGCTCCCTCACTATCGCCCTACGAACAACACGCATCTCCGAAGCCTTGTACTATTAATTTTATTAAGTTACTTATAAATACAATTCTTTTATTTAAAACAATACATAAGTAGTCTTCTCTTTTACAAGCTTGCTGTGCCCAACAGGGTCCACAATAAGTTTTATTAATTAAATAGCTGTAAAAACTTTATGTTCACATAATACTCTGTAAACTGTGTGAAAGCATTTGTGAAAGCATTAAATGATTGAGTATTGAATATTTGTAAAGTAGTCAAAACCAAACTGCATAATTTTGTTTCACATGTATTGTATCGTCCATTACGTCACACTAGAACTAAACAATACCACAACCTGCTAAGCTGTTACATATCCGCATAGTTACGAGACTGTAGGTGTCGAATTTGCATTTACGAAGTTGTCAATACCGGCCTTATCACAGTTCAGCGATTTATATATATTTAATTATAAGGGTAGTTTGCAAAAAAATACATAGTTAAAGGCTTTAATGAAATATATATTTAATTATAAGGGTAGTTTGCAAAAAAATACATAGTTAAAGGCTTTAATGAAATAGTAGATTACATTGGAGGCCGTAGTAAGGGGTCACGGTCCATACAAAGTTGAGAAAACTTGTG
>JALPQI010005306.1:0-67450 GCA_025490895.1 Thaumatotibia leucotreta | reverse complement strand
ATCAACAGGCTAGTATATTTGTGAAAGGTGAGGAATTGGAAATAGTTGAAAGTACAGTCTTTCTTGGTATAACACTAGACTCTAAGCTTCAGTGGGGTCCTCACATATCTAATCTCTCGAATAAACTGAGTTCTGCAGCTTTTGCAGTGAGCAAGATCCGTCAATTAACTGACGTCGATACAGCTCGGTTAGTATATTTTAGTTATTTTCATAGCATTATGTCGTATGGCATTTTATTATGGGGCAGTGCTGCCAATTCAGAGACTAACACTATTTTTGTTCTGCAGAAGAGGGCTATTCGAGCGATATATAAAATGAGCCCTAGAGACTCACTTAGAGATAAGTTTAAGGTTATTAATATAATGACATTGTATTCTCAATACATCTATGAGAATATTATGTATGTACATAAAAATATTATCAATTTTAGGAAAAATTGTGACATACATAATATTAATACTAGAAACAAGCATAAGCTCGCAGTACCCGCCACTCGGCTCCATAAAATTAGGAAATCATTCATGGGTAATTGTGTAAGATTTTATAATAAACTTCCAGTAAATGTTACTGAATTTTCAGTCAACAAATTTAAGAATTTTGTAAAGCGTAAACTTATATCTAAAGCTTATTATAGTACACAAGACTACATGAATGATAAAACACCGTGGGAGTAATTTAGGATTTAATTATTAGTTTGTTAAAGTCATGACATTCAATTACGATAATTTACGCTTGGAGACCTTGTACATCTCCAAACGTGCATTATATAATGTTATTATTATATACCTATTCGGAGAGAAACCTTACTTCTCTATAAATTATTACTTATAAATGTTGTGACTTTTAGAGACTTTACATCTCTTGTTATTATTATTATATTTCAATTTGTTTAAAATCAATTTTATGTTTTTTTTTTTTTAATGCATGTTAGTTGTAAGATGTACCATCATTGTTTGAAAAAATTATTCCCGCCAAGTTTCTTACCGGTTCTTCTTGGGTCAGCGGTGTAGGGTTCGAACCGGAAGTAGTTTTCATATCTAGACGATTCAAAAGAGTTTGTTGCTATTCCAATTTGAATAAAGAATTCTTTGACTTTGACTTTGACTTTGACAGCTGTCGGTACAGACCTCAGCCACGATGTCTGGTGGCACTACGTACCGGTGCTGGTGGCCCGGAGAGCGATCTTCCACAGGTGGTCGATGGCGAGCGTGTGCGGGTGCGCGTCGCCGGTGCCGCCGGCGCAGGTGGCACAGCTGTCGGTACAGACCTCAGCCACGATGTCTGGTGGCACTACGTACCGGTGCTGGTGGCCCGGAGAGCGATCTTCCACAGGTGGTCGATGGCGAGCGTGTGCGGGTGCGCGTCGCCGGTGCCGCCGGCGCAGGTGGCACAGCTGTCGGTACAGACCTCAGCCACGATGTCTGGTGGCACTACGTACCGGTGCTGGTGGCCCGGAGAGCGATCTTCCACAGGTGGTCGATGGCGAGCGTGTGCGGGTGCGCGTCGCCGGTGCCGCCGGCGCAGGTGGCACAGCTGTCGGTACAGACCTCAGCCACGATGTCTGGTGGCACTACGTACCGGTGCTGGTGGCCCGGAGAGCGATCTTCCACAGGTGGTCGATGGCGAGCGTGTGCGGGTGCGCGTCGCCGGTGCCGCCGGCGCAGGTGGCACAGCTGTCGGTACAGACCTCAGCCACGATGTCTGGTGGCACTACGTACCGGTGCTGGTGGCCCGGAGAGCGATCTTCCACAGGTGGTCGATGGCGAGCGTGTGCGGGTGCGCGTCGCCGGTGCCGCCGGCGCAGGTGGCACAGCTGTCGGTACAGACCTCAGCCACGATGTCTGGTGGCACTACGTACCGGTGCTGGTGGCCCGGAGAGCGATCTTCCACAGGTGGTCGATGGCGAGCGTGTGCGGGTGCGCGTCGCCGGTGCCGCCGGCGCAGGTGGCACAGCTGTCGGTACAGACCTCAGCCACGATGTCTGGTGGCACTACGTACCGGTGCTGGTGGCCCGGAGAGCGATCTTCCACAGGTGGTCGATGGCGAGCGTGTGCGGGTGCGCGTCGCCGGTGCCGCCGGCTCCGAGCGCCATGCGCGCCAGGTTGCACAGCTGCTGGTACAGGCTGAGGCCCATGATGCTTATCGTCTGGACACCAACATAAAAACTTATTTGACAAAACCTTTCCTAGTCACCTAGTACTCATTAAGCCTAGTCTAACAAGCCCAAGCTTGATCGTTTCGTTCCCAAGTTCCTGTGGCAAATGGAAATTCCCCATAGTAAGATTGGGAAATTACCGGGAACGACCCATAACTAGACCAGATTTATTGTAATCGGGAAGTGTGTGTGAACTAACAAGATTTAGGGAACGGCAAACACCGGGACAGGTGAAACTAAATAAAAGCTTGTAACAAATTAAGGGATACTTCATTGCCCTTCGTCCAAACAGAGAATTCATCAAATGGCTTGATATAAACCTTCATCTAAAGAACTGGAGTATACTATATTGAAGCTAAAGCAAAAAAAAAACTATAAAAGAAGATACAATTAAAATAGAACCTGCCAGGAACGACACAAGAATAATCAAGGTTTAAGTTGAATACAGTGACGTAATTTGTTTTCAAGATTTTTCATAGGTCTTTTTTACTCACTTCAGGATCCAAGGTGGGCATCTTCTCAATATACAAGAACCGCAGCGCGTCCAATCCCAAAGCGTGCTGTTCAGGCGACTTCGTATGAGATAGCAGCCAGGAGTAGAGACAGTCCGCGCATTCTGGTGTCCCGCGGACCACCAGACACTGCCATAACTCTTCCACTTGGTCTACTGTTAACCTGTGGATGAACAGAAGTTTTACCTGATAGTTTTCGCCATAATAGGGGACAATGTTACAAAGGATCCCAAATCCCCATAAGGACCGCTGATAAGGTGTTGGGTTTGCTCTACAGATCTAGTCCGTTTTGGTTGCTAGAAGAACTTCTTGCTATTATATTTAGGACTCGCAAACGAATGTTCGTTCTGATCATTTGATAAATCTGCTGGCAAAATGCTGAGTTTTGGCCATTTCTGGACAAAATTTCGTGCTTACTGTTTTGTTTGTACTGCGTTCTTGTCTCGAATAAACGTTTTTCTTTCTTTCTTTATATAAATTCTTTGTTAATGGAGTAATTCAAAAGCACGATGTTGTTAATTACATAAAATATTGAGTACTACATAAAGAATGTAAAATATGGAGCTATTTCGAGGTTTTTCTGAAAAACTGGTTCCGAACCCTGGTTTGATGTATGTTTTTAGGGTTCCGTAGCCAAAATGGAACCCTTATAGATTCGTCATGTCCGTCTGTCCGTCTGTCACAGCCGATTTACTCGGAAACTATAAATGCTACAGTAACGAAATTTGGTAAGGATATGTGTCGTATGAACCGCTACAGGATTATGATACTAAATTGTAAAAAAAAACCATTGGGGTGGGGGCCCTCCATACATGTAACTGAGGGATAGATTTTTTTTTTGTTGTATATAAGCGTGTGGGGTATTAATAGAAAGGTCTTTGAAAATGATATGGAGGTTTATAAATCTCATTTTTATTTAAGCAAATCGTTTTCGAGATATCACATATGCATGTGCCAATTGTGTCTGGTAGTTATTGATGCAGCTCTAGCAATTGCCGACTGTACCACTCACCGGAAGTGCTGCGGCGACCCCACGGGAGAGAAGATGGCGGTGAGGAAATGCAGACGCACGGTGAGCTCGGTTATGTGCGCGTAATGCGCGGCCTCGCCTGTGGCTCGCGGCTGCGAGGCGTAGTGCCGCAGATCCTCTAGGAACAACCTCATCATACCACGCTCGCGCTCTGCCCACATTACCACCTAGACGGGAATATTTTATTTTTAACAAAAAAATATCAATATTCTTATAAATAAATATCTTGGGACATCTTACACAAATCGACCTAGTCCCACGGTTAGCTCAATCAAGGCTTGTGATGTGGGTACCAGGCGGCGATATATATAATAGATACTTAAATGCATAGACAGTCATGACCAAGGAACATGTGATAAATAAATACACAAATAGCGCCTTCGCCGGGATTCGAACCCGGAACCTCCAGCTTCGTCGGAAGGGTCACTACCAACTAGGCTACGGAAGGTGAGGTTTTCCACAGGCATATACAAGAAAAGGACAGTATATTTATCTGAGGATCTTTTATTCGGGAATGGTGGCCTTTAATATTTTCGACGTCATGTTAAATACAAAAGCTGACACTCTAACCCTCGACACCGAAGAGTCAAAACTAAATTTGAACTTTACATACAGATGTAGTGCTTAATCTTTTTCCTTCTTGTCTTCACGGAAACATCCGAATGAGCCTGTCTGTCTCGATTACCTTCAGTGGATTGAATATCGAAGTTGACTGTGATGTGACAGCAATATGAACTCGGGACGTTTCCATGAAAGGAAAAATATTTTACACTACATCTATACATGCGGTCATGCTTGTAGGTCTATATTGCTCTGTGAACCATGACTTTTAATCAGCTCTGGCTTTGGACCTGCGGTGCCGCCATATCAGTAATTGGTGTCAAAAAGGGGCATTAAATAATTGGGTACAAACGCAGGCACTGTTAAATGATCACTTGATTAGGTAATTGTGTTGCCGATGGTGCATTGTAATTCGGCGCTAAATAATAACGACAGAGACAGTTCAGTATTCCCCGTAACTATAAAATATCTTTGACTGACCAGTTTTTTAAGTGAATTTTACAAAATATAAAATATTTATGTTATCTAGATTATTACCTGGTGCATATCCATCCCGCGTAATTGTTGAAATGATGAGAATAACTTCGGCAAAAGACGAAGCGAGACTGCCACAGACCTGAACGATGGCAAATATTATAAAACATCAATATTTCTAAAAACGATGAGTAATAATCACCAAATTAAAAATTTAAAAAACCGACTTCAACCGGTTTCTCCAAGATTCCCGATTTGTTTCCATCATTGGTTTCCTCAAATCCTACTTTCTGAATGCAAATTCTTGTAAATGAATGAAAATTACCAAAAGCGCCATACATGTACCTATAACATTTGAAGAGATCCCTCGATTTCTCCAGGATCCCATCATCAGACTCCAACTTGGTGCCAATAGGACCATCTCGGGGTAATACACGTTCGATCACAAAAAGAAATTTTAGAATCGGTTCACTATTCTCGGAGATATCAGGTAACATACATACAACAAAAAAAAAAAAAAAAAAATTCTGTCGAATTGAGAACCTCCTCCTTTTTTTGAAGTCGGTTAAAAATACCATGACGGTATCCCATACCGATACGCAGTAAAACATGTTTAAAAATTATAATATTTCAGAGTGAAAGAATAAAGTGATAATTTAAAATAAAGTCTATTTTTAATGGGACATATTCTATGATCAGCTGGAGATACATAAACTTTGCAACCATATTTCAATGTATATTTAGCGTGTTATACAGGGTGCCCATGAGGAAAGGGAAAAAATTCAACAGCGGATTGCTGACCAAGTTTGAAGTTAAAAATGTCATATGAAGTTTTCTGAATTCAGTCTATTTTAAGAGAAAATTCGGTTTTTTCTCAAAACCGTTTTAGACCGTTACGCTATGATCAACGCATTTTAGGAAACGATTTTGTCATCATGTTGTCTTAGTCTTGTCACACTTAATTGACAGACATGAAATGAACAAAAAAACCTCTAATTAATTACTTAATTATCTAGCAAATGTAAAAAAAAAAACTAAAGTGCATTTTTTTATAGTTTTATGAATGAAATCCTTTTTTTGTTTAAGCATTCAAAACATCAAAAAAAAAACAAAAAAAAATTTTTTTTCACATTTGACCAAAACTCATTTAACATTTTTTTGCTTCTTTTAGTCTCAGGAATATGCTGTTAGAATTTTTCCCCTTCCTCATGGGCACCTTGTATAGGGTTACTTTTTCAACAGTACAATAAATCAGCATACGTAATAGTAGACCAAAATACAAAATACTAGCAGTTTTTACTACTCATTTGGAACAAAAAAACTAAAATACGAATGTTCGAACTTATTTGCAAATATTAATTTATTGCAATTGCAAATGTGGACGTATTACGCATATATCGACGTGCAAAACTAGCAAAACGCTCGAACTGTCAACTGTTTGTTTAAAAAATCATCGCACGCGGAATGGCGGGTTGGGTCACCCCTTCCCGCCGCCCTCGTCATACCGCACCGTTGACGCCTTGTAATTAGTGCACCCATTACGTCACATTTGCATGAAGGATAAATTAATAAAAATTAACAATAAAGTGTTGATTTTATTTGATAAATGTAATCTATTATCAATACCAATGATATGGTAAAATTACCGGTACCGGTGAAAAATGTATCCTAAGCATCTAACTGTAAGTAGCGCGATGCTCTTAAGAGCATTTTTATTATTAAGGGCACAAACACATTTTTAAACAGGTCGCTTGGCAAAGGTCGGCCAGTCTCGCGGCATAGTCTATCCGTCCCTCTTTTGTTAACATAGCTAGTGAAGGACGGGAGATCTATCTCGCGGCAACATACTGTCGCACCAATCATGTGCTAAGCCTGCTGGTTGAGGAAAAAGAGAAAACAAAAGGTAAAAATGTGTTAAATCGTACCTGTGATTGGCAAGATTATCAAGGCACCCCTCGATAAACTTTATTCGGATGAATTTGTCGGTGCTAAAGCACAGCAGCGCGCAGAGCGCCTTCTCCGCCTCTAGAGCCAGGCCTTCCCCCAATTGTTCCTGTAACAAGGTAATTCTATAAGATTTCTCTGAAACAAGTAGGCACTATGAGCCAGAGCCCCAACCGCGAACGAAGTGTTGCCTCCCTGTCAAACTTACGTACCTACGAATTTACTAGTGCAACAGAGAGTCAACACCTCGTACAGTCACGGACTTTAATTGATAAGCCACTTGTCACTGTGCGAATTTTAGCCGTGTAATGCAAATCGGGTTTAGTCGCTTTTACTCGTAAATCCTAATAAAGGAAGTAAAGTCATCGTATAATAGAAGAGCAAAAATTATATTTCTATCTTTATCATTCTGCGTTTATGAACTGTCACTAAGGTTCGAATCTCTCAACTAAAATGTTAAATGGCGAACTTGACATTACATTCAATGCACTTAGCTTTATAATTATAACTATGACGTATTATCGGAATTGCTCGTCAGCAACTCGGCACAAACGCCATGTTAGCGTAGTTTTCAGCAAAGAGGTTATCATTTCAAGCGTGGTTTCGATGAGCCAATTAAACTTGACTTTTCAATCGCCAAATATAAAAATATTTCGTTTCAAGATGGCGGGTTTACCGTGCATTTTCAAATCTGGTATCACGACTTCGGCCGAACTCTGCTGACCAATGGGGCAGGCGTTGCTACGGTTAGCCAATGACCGCTTGCGTTTTCTTCGGAAGATGACATTACCATGGTTACGTAATAACAAAAAAGTTTTACTAATAATAATTGATGCATATTTTTCCGGAAGCTGACGTTACTATAGTTACGTTATAACATCCGCTTTAGTCCTGAGACGTCAATCTAACTTCAGAGCCCAGATGGTAATTTGACTGCTAAGCTGCTATGTAGAAATTTTCGTTCTCTTTCCTTTTAATGGCTGTCACTGTCAGATATTTTTTCAAAGTTAGAATTTCAGTCAGAAACTATCAAGTCTCTATTAAACATTTGTATGGCTACTGACAGATTATAGGATTAAGATAGACTGTCAAACGTCTATCTACCATATTTCCACAAAGGTTACATAAGTATTCAACTAACGTCAACTAGGAGCTGTGACGAATTATATAAAAGACAGCAATAGCATTTGTCTCTGTCAATGAAAAAAATAATTTACATAAATATCTTGACTTGAAAAAATACCTCGCCTATTAATGTCAGATAAATCATGGCATCCGATTTGAAGAAAACATAATTAAATTACTAAACGGTTTTAGACAAATCTATGAAGAACTGTCGTTATCCAGTTTCCTCTAGGAACAACGACATCTTGCGTCTAATAATGGCCGATGGCTAATCCTTAATTTTCGTCGACGAAGGAATTTTTATTATGTCAACTAGTTTTGACATACTGAAATTTTGACGCAACAAAGATTCGTATTTAACGGGGGACATCGGGGAACATCGGTCATGTCGCGATCGTGCCTACTAACGAAAAATACCGAACCCATAATATTACACGACCAAATTGCATCCATTGCCAAGTGGTCTATCAATTAAAGTCCGTGACTGTACGTGGTTCGCGGCAGGGCCTCAGCGATACTTTGAAACCGCTCAAGGTACCCATAAACTGCAATTCGCTTCTACTTCGTCAATGATGTTTGCTTCTTTGTCGGTATTTGCATTCTAGGTGACTTAATAATTTTTAAAAAGATAATTACTTCCTGAACAAAAAGTATTTGTAAAGTAGACGACTGGACGATAATCCACCACGGGTTTCTTCGAGATGTAAGGCACTCCCATTCCTGCATGCTGCCCTCCTGTCCTGCCATGTCACCTAGCATTGCCGGAGGTTACTCCGGTTCATCTAGCACTGCATCTAGCACTGCTGGATCAACACCTAGCCCTGCTGGAGCAACATCTAACACTCCTTGAGCAACATCTAGTACTGCTGGAGCATCACCTAGCAGTGCTGGAGCAACATCTAGCACTGCTGAATCAACACCTAGTCCTACTGGAGCAACATCTAACACTCCTTGAGCAACATCTAGTACTGCTGGAGCATCACCTAGCAGTGCTGGAGCAACATCTAGCACTGCTGAATCAACACCTAGTCCTGCTGGAGCAACATCTAACACTCCTTGAGCAACATCTAGTACTGCTGGAGCATCACCTAGCAGTGCTGGAGCAACATCTAGCACTGCTGAATCAACACCTAGTCCTGCTGGAGCAACATCTAACACTCCTTGAGCAACATCTAGTACTGCTGGAGCATCACCTAGCAGTGCTGGAGCAACATCTAGCACTGCTGGATCAACACCTAGTCCTGCTGGAGCAACACCTAACACTCCTTGAGCAACATCTAGCACTGCTGCAGCAACACCTAGCAGTGCTGGAGCAACACCTAGCACTGCTGGAGCAACATCTAGCACTGCTGAAGCAACACCGAGCACTGTTGGAGCAACACCAAACACTTCTGGAGTCGCGCTCGCGGCGACAGCGCGCCTGCTGCGTAGCCTGTTAGACACTGCACCTAGCACTGCTGGAGCAACATGTAGCACTCACGATGGCGCCGTCCTGCAGCAGGTCCCACAGCAGCGTGTTGCCGGGCCGGCACACGTCGTCCACGTTGCAGGCGAGCGGGGCGGGCGCGGCGGGGGAGGGGGGCCGCGCTCCTGCTGCGTAGCCTGTTAGACACTGCACCTAGCACTGCCGGAGCAACATGTAGCACTCACGATGGCGCCGTCCTGCAGCAGGTCCCACAGCAGCGTGTTGCCGGGCCGGCACACGTCGTCCACGTTGCAGGCGAGCGGGGCGGGCGCGGCGGGGGAGGGGGGCCGCGCTCCTGCTGCGTAGCCTGTTAGACACTGCACCTAGCACTGCCGGAGCAACATGTAGCACTCACGATGGCGCCGTCCTGCAGCAGGTCCCACAGCAGCGTGTTGCCGGGCCGGCACACGTCGTCCACGTTGCAGGCGAGCGGGGCGGGCGCGGCGGGGGAGGGGGGCCG
Organism: Thaumatotibia leucotreta; assembly: GCA_025490895.1. Lineage (NCBI taxonomy): Eukaryota > Metazoa > Arthropoda > Insecta > Lepidoptera > Tortricidae > Thaumatotibia > Thaumatotibia leucotreta. The sequence continues at coordinate 57,724 of JALPQI010005306.1, read as the reverse complement.
CGCTCCTGCTGCGTAGCCTGTTAGACACTGCACCTAGCACTGCCGGAGCAACATGTAGCACTCACGATGGCGCCGTCCTGCAGCAGGTCCCACAGCAGCGTGTTGCCGGGCCGGCACACGTCGTCCACGTTGCAGGCGAGCGGGGCGGGCGCGGCGGGGGAGGGGGGCCGCGCTCCTGCTGCGTAGCCTGTTAGACACTGCACCTAGCACTGCCGGAGCAACATGTAGCACTCACGATGGCGCCGTCCTGCAGCAGGTCCCACAGCAGCGTGTTGCCGGGCCGGCACACGTCGTCCACGTTGCAGGCGAGCGGGGCGGGCGCGGCGGGGGGGGGGGGCCGCGCTCCTGCTGCGTAGCCTGTTAGACACTGCACCTAGCACTGCCGGAGCAACATGTAGCACTCACGATGGCGCCGTCCTGCAGCAGGTCCCACAGCAGCGTGTTGCCGGGCCGGCACACGTCGTCCACGTTGCAGGCGAGCGGGGCGGGCGCGGCGGGGGAGGGGGGCCGCGCTCGCGGCGACAGCGCGCCTGCTGCGTAGCCTGTTAGACACTGCGCCTGGACAAGCAAAGCGTATGTAGTAGTTAACCTATGGACGATTCGGCTAATTGACAACGTTTCAAAATGTTCGATGTCCCTAAATCGAAAACCATTTCGAGATATACGCGAGTAGATCACAAAAATATATTTTTTAATTTTTTTTTCGCAATATTTTTGTTAAAAATCTTAAAAATAGTTTAAAGGGGAAGTGACGTCACGTAGCTGATTCAGAGCTGCCACTATAACCAAAAAAATCTTGTGGTTGGAATGTCACTTGTGTTTGCTATTGCCATTTGACACTTGTTACCGTTATTCGTCGTTTTCTTACGTGTATGAAACATCACTTGTGACGTTATGTAGCTGATTTTTGACGTTTGTAACTTACGCTCTTTCTGCTCGAAGTAGTAATAAAAAGGGATTTACGCACGAAAATATCAATTTTTTGAAAAATAAAAAAATACGTGTATCTTTTAATATTGAGTTCTTTCAAAACAGACAATAAAAACTAGGACTAAAAAATATGAAATGTTGTCAATTGAAGCGCAATAAATCGCTGGCACATACAGGATTTAATAAAAGTCGGTAAGGGTACGGTACGAGCCCATTCTGTATAGTTATCCGATTAGGCCGAAAAAGTCGTTTTTGTAAAAAGCAAACCAGTAGAAAATAAAAAGTTGCATTGTTTTATAGTCACGCACGGTTTGCCCTTTTAGATCATGGCTTTATCACTGCTAGCTCCTCCTCGCAGGCCGAGTCGTCCTCGTCGAGGTCGGGCAGCCGGTGCGAGTGAGACAGCTGAGGCTGCCTCTTGTGAGGTATACAGGTACATACTTGCGCGGCCAGTCGTGCTAGCTCCTCCTCGCAGGCCGAGTCGTCCTCGTCGAGGTCGGGCAGCCGGTGCGAGTGAGACAGCTGAGGCTGCCTCTTGTGAGGTATACAGGTACATACTTGCGCGGCCAGTCGTGCTAGCTCCTCCTCGCAGGCCGAGTCGTCCTCGTCGAGGTCGGGCAGCCGGTGCGAGTGAGACAGCTGAGGCTGCCTCTTGTGAGGTATACAGGTACATACTTGCGCGGCCAGTCGTGCTAGCTCCTCCTCGCAGGCCGAGTCGTCCTCGTCGAGGTCGGGCAGCCGGTGCGAGTGAGACAGCTGAGGCTGCCTCTTGTGAGGTATACAGGTACATACTTGCGCGGCCAGTCGTGCTAGCTCCTCCTCGCAGGCCGAGTCGTCCTCGTCGAGGTCGGGCAGCCGGTGCGAGTGAGACAGCTGAGGCTGCCTCTTGTGAGGTATACAGGTACATACTTGCGCGGCCAGTCGTGCTAGCTCCTCCTCGCAGGCCGAGTCGTCCTCGTCGAGGTCGGGCAGCCGGTGCGAGTGAGACAGCTGAGGCTGCCTCTTGTGAGGTATACAGGTACAGTCGAGGAAAATGAATGTTTAGCAGTTTAATCGTCCACATAATCTGTTCGTATTATAATGACAAATTACGTCACATACTCATGAAATTTTCTAGTTTTATTTCTTGCTGGGTGAAACGGTAGTTCGATTTTCAAACTATATTTGTTTGGTAATCAGATTGTGAGTTGTGACAATGACTGCCAAATGACAAAGATACGTCAAACTCAATAATTATAAAATATTGTTTGGATTCTTTCGATATAATATTGCGAAAATTACAACCTCATCTGATTAAAAAACTGCACGTGCGGACTTTGCTCACGAATAAGTTTCTGGATTTTGATTGGTCGTCAACAATTTTCACAGATGAGAAAACGTTTAAATCTTGCATTCGTGGCAGATTAAATTTATGGCGGCATACACGTTATCAAGAAAAAAACGGTGTGAACTTCTGGGACTGGATGAGTGCTGATGGCGTAGGCGAACTCCAAGAGCAAATGCAGTGGATTATGTTACGACGTTGGAAGAGAATATGCTTCCCAGTGTGCGGATGTGTATTCACAAAAGGAGATGCCTAATTGTTCATTCGAGCAAGATAATACACACGGCTAGAATAACTAATACCTGGTTCGATCGTCACCCGAAAATGACTAAAATAATATGGGTGGCTAAATCACCTAATCTTAACCCTATAGAAAATGTATGGGATCGGAATTAATGGAGAACAGAAGCCCTCATTCAACATTGAATCAAGCATGAGAAGATATCTCCCTGGGATGGGACCTCTGCAGTCTCTGCACTGAGCTAGTGACTTCCATGCAAGACCATTTTTTAGCAGTCCTAATTGTCATAAACAACCACGGGGTCTACACTCGTTCTTAAAACATGATTTATTTACTAATAAAATATAAACAGGCAAATAGGTTTTTATTTCATTTCCTCGTGTAACTTATTTAACTTATTAGATGAAGGGATTGTTTCATAATCGTCAGGTAAGGTTGTCTGTCAGATAAATATAACACTTTCTTTATGTTCATGCACGTGAAAGAAAAAGTGCACGTTGTTGACACATTTTTTATCTGACTATTGGAAAGTGAGAAACATGCCAATTCTTTAAGGGCTGATTTTTCAATCCTCAGTTAAAAGTATCCATTAGTTAAAATTATTACCATTCTTATCTAAGGTCATCAGTCAAAAAAGGATAGAGCTAACATTTATTTGACAGATACTGTTAGCTGCGGCCCTACCGCGAAGAACGAAATTCGTAAATTTCGAGGATTTGTCTCTCTCACTCTAATGACGCCTTCGTTTGAGTGACAGAGAAAAGTCCTCGAAATTTACGAATTTCGGTTTTCGCAGTGGTAGGCCTGGGTATTAAAAAATCAGTCCTTAGTCGTGTTAGTGCGTTCGAGTAACAAATGTCCAAAAACAACATACACTGAATTAAGTATCCTATTGCTGTCAACTTCAATACTTGTCACTGACGTTAATGCCAAAGACAGACAAAGATAGAAATATGATGTTTTCTTCTATTTGACGATTATAGACATGCCTTGGTTCGTTATTAGTCGCTTGCAGTCGGAAAATGTAGCACGACTAATTTCAGAATTATGGCAACCTGCTAAACATTCATTTTCCTCGACTGTACATACTTGCGCGGCCAGTCGTGCTAGCTCCTCCTCGCAGGCCGAGTCGTCCTCGTCGAGGTCGGGCAGCCGGTGCGAGTGAGACAGCTGAGGCTGCCTCTTGTGAGGTATACAGGTACATACTTGCGCGGCCAGTCGTGCTAGCTCCTCCTCGCAGGCCGAGTCGTCCTCGTCGAGGTCGGGCAGCCGGTGCGAGTGAGACAGCTGAGGCTGCCTCTTGTGAGGTATACAGGTACATACTTGCGCGGCCAGTCGTGCTAGCTCCTCCTCGCAGGCCGAGTCGTCCTCGTCGAGGTCGGGCAGCCGGTGCGAGTGAGACAGCTGAGGCTGCCTCTTGTGAGGTATACAGGTACATACTTGCGCGGCCAGTCGTGCTAGCTCCTCCTCGCAGGCCGAGTCGTCCTCGTCGAGGTCGGGCAGCCGGTGCGAGTGAGACAGCTGAGGCTGCCTCTTGTGAGGTATACAGGTACATACTTGCGCGGCCAGTCGTGCTAGCTCCTCCTCGCAGGCCGAGTCGTCCTCGTCGAGGTCGGGCAGCCGGTGCGAGTGAGACAGCTGAGGCTGCCTCTTGTGAGGTATACAGGTACATACTTGCGCGGCCAGTCGTGCTAGCTCCTCCTCGCAGGCCGAGTCGTCCTCGTCGAGGTCGGGCAGCCGGTGCGAGTGAGACAGCTGAGGCTGCCTCTTGTGAGGTATACAGGTACATACTTGCGCGGCCAGTCGTGCTAGCTCCTCCTCGCAGGCCGAGTCGTCCTCGTCGAGGTCGGGCAGCCGGTGCGAGTGAGACAGCTGAGGCTGCCTCTTGTGAGGTATACAGGTACATACTTGCGCGGCCAGTCGTGCTAGCTCCTCCTCGCAGGCCGAGTCGTCCTCGTCGAGGTCGGGCAGCCGGTGCGAGTGAGACAGCTGAGGCTGCCTCTTGTGAGGTATACAGGTACATACTTGCGCGGCCAGTCGTGCTAGCTCCTCCTCGCAGGCCGAGTCGTCCTCGTCGAGGTCGGGCAGCCGGTGCGAGTGAGACAGCTGAGGCTGCCTCTTGTGAGGTATACAGGTACATACTTGCGCGGCCAGTCGTGCTAGCTCCTCCTCGCAGGCCGAGTCGTCCTCGTCGAGGTCGGGCAGCCGGTGCGAGTGAGACAGCTGAGGCTGCCTCTTGTGAGGTATACAGGTACATACTTGCGCGGCCAGTCGTGCTAGCTCCTCCTCGCAGGCCGAGTCGTCCTCGTCGAGGTCGGGCAGCCGGTGCGAGTGAGACAGCTGAGGCTGCCTCTTGTGAGGTATACAGGTACATACTTGCGCGGCCAGTCGTGCTAGCTCCTCCTCGCAGGCCGAGTCGTCCTCGTCGAGGTCGGGCAGCCGGTGCGAGTGAGACAGCTGAGGCTGCCTCTTGTGAGGTATACAGGTACATACTTGCGCGGCCAGTCGTGCTAGCTCCTCCTCGCAGGCCGAGTCGTCCTCGTCGAGGTCGGGCAGCCGGTGCGAGTGAGACAGCTGAGGCTGCCTCTTGTGAGGTATACAGGTACATACTTGCGCGGCCAGTCGTGCTAGCTCCTCCTCGCAGGCCGAGTCGTCCTCGTCGAGGTCGGGCAGCCGGTGCGAGTGAGACAGCTGAGGCTGCCTCTTGTGAGGTATACAGGTACATACTTGCGCGGCCAGTCGTGCTAGCTCCTCCTCGCAGGCCGAGTCGTCCTCGTCGAGGTCGGGCAGCCGGTGCGAGTGAGGAGAGATGGCGGAAGAGGCGCTTCCCTCCTCTTCTTCCCCGCGGCGTTTGTTGTAGCTCTCCATTAGACGGAGTTCTATTAGCCTCCTGCTGGAAAATTGTGGGTTAGGTGGGTTTGTTTTGCTCGTTATATTAGATTGTTTTAAAAGAGTACGCGACGTCGCTTGGCGTGCACGCAGGCTCAGTGCTTGATACATTGATAATGGAGACTTAGCCTTTCCGAAACATGTCTCGCGTAGTGACTAAATACGCGTGAGTTTAACCCTTGATTATATTTGTTTGATAGTCCGTTCGACATTTAACGTCGATGTAGTTGGAATAAGGTTGTTTTATTCGTATTTGTCTTTTTTTTTGTGGATCAAATCATTTATTAACAAAAATATAGTAACATAAAGAATAATTGTTTTATTCTAGTTAGTAATAAGGTCGTTTTGTTCTATTTACTAAATATATCCAGTCGTAATAGTACATTACATCAGAGGCCCGGAAAATAAGGATTTCCGGCCAAGTTAGTATATACGGCCAAGTTGGTTTTAACGCCGAGGCATGTATCACTCAACTTACTTACTTATGTGTACTTTTCTCAAATATACAAAGAATCTCAAAAAAAAATTACAATGTTGTCGAAATTTAAAAAAAGTTACATTGCTGGCCTAGGTCAGAAATGTGTTATGAAATTCCATTTCAATTCCAGTGAGTTACTGCGAACTAAAAGCGATACTTCCGAATCCATTTTAAGGAACGTAAAGACAATATTTCATTGCATGCAAGAAATTTTATACCAATTCAATAAATTATTCAATATTTTGCCATGCTGCTTATTTTCCCAGACAGTACGAAGCAACAACTGCACCAACATTTGAGGAATATAACCTGGGAACAGTTTCATGAAGACTTACAGGTTTTCCAAAAAAATCTAATATGAATTCCTAATTATTACGTTCTTGTAATTTATTTTAGAAAAGTCACGTATCTCTAAAGTACAATCTAATTTCAACCTAGGTTGAAATTGTATTGAAAGCTATGATGTGGTCGCTAGTGTACATACTATGCCCGGAAAAGGGTAACCAATTCTGTACTTATAGGCCATTATGCTATTACCATTTGGCCCTGTGGTGACGGCAGTAAGAATAAATTTTGTCACCACCCTAACTCATTTTGCGGGTGTCGTAAGAGTCGACAGTCGTCACTGACCATTCTTTGATAAAAGATTGTTGATGCCCGCAGCAGCGTCATCATAGTGGACACATCACTGCGATCGTCAATCCGCCTGCCCAGGGTGGCGATTAATAGTACATTACTGCAGACGCCGGGAAAGATAGGCTCACCGGCTGAGTAGGTATGGAATGGACGGCGGACAGTGATACGAAGCCGGTAAGCCCATTTCACGGCGAGGCATGTATAGTGCTTTTCTCAAACATATGCAATGAAATAAAAAATACGACAATAAAAAAAAACTGAATTTAGCTGTTTAGCCTGTTCATGAAAACCGACGCCATGTTTTAAAAAAATATTACTTACCGGCCTAGGCCGTTAAATTCGTATGAAAATCCTTTACTATTATCTCTAGGTCATCCGCCTGCAACCTTCAAAGCCTATTATGACGAACATAATGACAACATTTCATTGCATGTTTGAGAAAAGGTATTTACCTCCTAATGCGTGTATACGCATAGTTAATAGGAGGGGCATACGTCCAGCAGCTAGTCCACAGCTGGACGTAGGCTGATTATGTGAGGCCATTATAGTATACAAGTCACCTGGCGTCCACATTGTCGCTGAACAGCTGGCAGTGCGCCGTCTCACTTCCGGAAGATTCTTCCTCCACTTCCGACACGGACTCCGCCAAGTCGGCAGTCTTCAGTTGCGCTGCTACTGGACAAAACAGAGTAGATAGCAAAAATATCATTATTAGTATGACTTAAAACGCGATATTTAGCATGTAAATTACAATTATTGAGCACCCGATATTTCGGCATTGTTGCAAATGCCATCTTCACCTTCACGGAGTCGGAGTAACCTACGAACTGCGAGTTTTAGTTGTGGTCTACCCACACACTAATTCTAAACGTTCCAACGTTTTCTACGTTATATTTAATAGTATGATTTAAATTTGCAATTTACGAGGTAAATGTCTCGTTTTCAGTCATACTAATAATGTAATAATGTTAGCATAAAAACTTATAATAATATCATTAATGGATATTAGCTTTTATTTCTTGAAGAGTGTAGAACTCTCCCAATGTCGAGGCATATAATTTTGTCAGGAAACCATCATTCTAGACACGATACGAACTACGGAGCGAGCATCTAATGCTACTTGTATTTCTCTATCATATTTATTGGTATGATTTAAAACGGCGAATTTACTCGTACCATGTAAACCTGATGTTTTCAGTTCCCGATATTTCGCCATTGTTGCAAGTGCCATCCTCAAGGTGTACTACGGTAATGGCAGGTAACGGTAGTTATTCCGTGACAAGTTCTGATGTAAATCATCCTTAATGAAAAGTGCCCTTTGCACCCTACTGGCTATAATACAGCCAGATTAAAGTCAAACGCTGGTTTTGAATCAAAGCAATCGAGGTGCTTACCACAGTGTTTTCACTTAGTGGAAGTAGTGAATTTGATGTACTCATGACGTCATCGGATATGCTTACGTGAATCAACGTTAGAGGGCGTTGATATCAATTTCAAGATCTTGTATTATCTGTTCAGCCGCAGTTAAAAAAACGAAAGAAATGACAAAGTATTCGTTTTTTTCATTACTTGGATCTCAAAATATTTTTGTTTCATACATCGAGAAATGAAATATTAATTCAGCTATACTTGTAATTTTACTTTTGTCAGTTTTGAATCCTTTAGCTACAAATATTTCAGATACATTTAAAAAATATATTGAATGAACGGAATGTTTTTGACAGAGCGGCCATAATTAAATTTTTGCTTTCTGGTTATCTTCGATGCTTGAACTGAAAGTGCTTCGAAAATATATTATTTTAGTGATTTCATACAACAACTGTGCTTGTTCTGGACTCCTATAATTGCGCTTTTCCATGTATATACTGTACTTGGATTGGATTTTTGTAAAAATGGTGTGATGCGGTTAAATATGTTGATTGCCTAATTGTGGTAAAATGCGTGAGTATTCATTCTAATGTTACTCAAAACGCATATATGCAAATTTGAAGCCATTCGCAAAAACCGTTGCAAGATGGAAATGTACCACGAGCTCCGTTCGCCGACATTAGAAACCTGTGCAATACGGCTACTGTTTTTTTAAGACTGGTAAAAATATGTTAATATTTTGAACTGTTTCATATACCTATGTATCTGTCCGTAGTGTCGTACCTCCTAAACGATTAACAGATTTCAATGTATTTTTTATCATACGCTTTATTGGACAGGATTTGATATATAAGCTATGCTTCATGCGTAGTAGTCTTCTACAAGATTTTGTCAGTTGTAATATGAATTAATGTAACTGTTCTAATAAATTAGGATACCTTAGGAAAAATTAGGATAAATTAGGAAAACTTTATGGATAAGGCTAGTGTAAAAGTAAAACTTGAAAGTGACACATTTTTTTTGTTTTATTGTTTCTCGATCCTAGTTCGGGCGAACAGAACTAGGTCACATAATGTGTGTGAACTTCGTCAGCTGATTCCAAATGAGAAATGCGTGGCAAGTTCACACTTGATGTGATCTGGTTTTGTTTGTCCATTATTTCAAAGGTTACCAATCTACAAAGCTATAACATATATATATGTAGCTATATATATATGTGTGTGTGTGTAGCTATATATGTATACATATGAGAAAAGTTGCCGTGAATCATCAATAGATGGCGTTGCAAGCAAAAACCTTGACTGATAACTCTATACACTATTATTCAATATACTCTATGGTGCTTACCCCCTTATTCATCGTCTCCTAACTTAGCATTGTTTGTCCCTTTCGCTCTAATAGACATATTGGTAAGACCAAAAGGGACAAACAATACCTAGCAGTTAGTTAAGTTAGGAGACGTTTATGAATAAGCGGTCTAGTCTTTACTTTGTATCCGTTGCAGAACACTCAGACAAGCAAGAATATGCAACAATACTTACGAAAGTGTCTCTGCTTGGTGTTCTTGTGTCGTTTCTTGTACAGTTTCTTCTTGCGCGGACGCAGCAGTTCTTCCGCGCCGCTGCTCGCGCTGCCGCTGCTGCCAGCGCGTTTGCCGCGTCTGACAATAATACATTCAGTGTCGTAGTGCGTTAAGATCGAACCCCCTTATTCATAAACGTCTGCTAACTTAACAAACCGCTAATAATTGTTTGTCCTTTTTGCTCTTATGGACACATTGTTAAGACCGAAAGGGACAAACAATTATTAGCGGCTTGTTAAGTTAGCAGATAGACGTTTATGAATAAGGGGGTAAATCTCGGTGTCAGCGATTTCGAGCTTTACAGAAGTGATGCCGAAGACCACGACACAATTTGGTAACTTTAATGTATATACAGTAGCCATCAGACATATCGTAGCGTCCGGAGCGCTCAAAAATTTCTGAACACGCATTTATTATTGCCATAATGATACAGGCGTCTTTAGATATTTTTGAGCGCTCCAGACGCTCCGATATATCGGATGGCGATTGTATTATGTATGATTATTAGTTGTCGTTTACCACGACATTTAGTCATGAAATAATGGATTATATCGCGTATAATAGCATCCTAAGGTTTCGAACCCTTATAATTATTTTAATGAATAACGTTTTACGATATCAGTATCACGACATTTACTGTATACACAAAATGTTTCAAAAACATGATAATCTTTAGAACAGTTACTATATCAATATTATTTCGGTATTGATGTAGGTATATTGTCAAAGTCAAACTATTCTTTATTCAAGTAAGCTTATTAATAAGCATTTTCGAATCGTCTGACATTATCAAGAGAGAGAAAAAAAAAATCTACTACTGGTTCAAACCATACACCGGATTGCGGAAACTGTACTCACTTTTGACATGATTTGAGAGTAGCACATTCTTTCTTTGTCAGTTCTTCGCCTTCACGGAGCCACTCTTCTTGTTCTGCTACAAAAAACCAATAGATGAAAAATGGAATTTAGGACTACAGAAAATGTTACAAAGACCTGGGCATTTGAACTCGCATCTTATATGTTTCTCTGTCCCAGGAAGTTTTAGGCTTACGGGCCGCCTTGTGGTAACCAACTAGCCAATTAATGATTTTAACTCTAGAGATGTCGAGTTATCAGCCTTTCAAAAACAAGTTTCATTGCCATAGTTGCTACCTTGATTGTTAAGATAAAAACACCAATTCATCACTAAATTTAATCAATGGTTAACGTGTTTAACATTATTAATGGTTATAATTATGGTTATATCATACAATATTTTGAGATGGAATTGACTGCTATGTGCTAACGCCGTGCCGTGCCTCTAGCCCGAAGCCCCATTGTCAGAACACAGGTGCTATCCCTAGTATTGTACCAAGCGAACTCTCGTTTATAAGACTTAGGTCGTTTATAGGGTCAAGTGACAAACCTGTGAGCTCGCGTTGGTGCTTGCTTTGTTTGCGCGGCGTGGGGCCCGCTTCCTCGCCTGACGTGGACAACTCTTCACACTGAAACAAAACTGGAACGTTATTTCATTGGGACTGGATGCTAGCCCTATGCTTGTTGCGATACATTGATATGTTTTAAGGGTGGGCCAAACAGCTAGTAACTTTTAAAACTACCGTTTACCGTTTATTGCCCATCTTTTCTTACGTTGATCGGCTTTCAAGTGTGGCTGGTGCGACCCACCCTAAAAGTTTTGACCGCCAGACAGTGTAGGAATAAGCCGAGCTCCAAACACTACGCGTTCACGATGATTTAAGCGAAATTGAACTTTACGAATTACCGCGTAAGTCGCTATTGTTTCGGTGACGTTGACGGCTGCAGCCGTCGTCGGCGTCGTAGTCACAATTTTCTGTTGTCGTCGATGGCCGACTGTGGCAGTCAAAGGGTTCATGACAGAAGTTAGCTAGCCAATATGTATAGATAGGGTCATTCTTGTTTCAGAGAAGAAGGAGTAACCCAGCTGAACGACATGTGTAGATTAGTCAATGGCGGTGACACGTACCGGGTCGTCGTCGGAGTTGGTCTGCTCCATGCTGACGCTGGCCTCGCTGGAGGAGTGGCCGGGCTTGCAGGCGGGCTTGAGCCGCGCGTCGTCCGGCGGCGATACGTACCGGGTCGTCGTCGGAGTTGGTCTGCTCCATGCTGACGCTGGCCTCGCTGGAGGAGTGGCCGGGCTTGCAGGCGGGCTTGAGCCGCGCGTCGTCCGGCGGCGATACGTACCGGGTCGTCGTCGGAGTTGGTCTGCTCCATGCTGACGCTGGCCTCGCTGGAGGAGTGGCCGGGCTTGCAGGCGGGCTTGAGCCGCGCGTCGTCCGGCGGCGATACGTACCGGGTCGTCGTCGGAGTTGGTCTGCTCCATGCTGACGCTGGCCTCGCTGGAGGAGTGGCCGGGCTTGCAGGCGGGCTTGAGCCGCGCGTCGTCCGGCGGCGATACGTACCGGGTCGTCGTCGGAGTTGGTCTGCTCCATGCTGACGCTGGCCTCGCTGGAGGAGTGGCCGGGCTTGCAGGCGGGCTTGAGCCGCGCGTCGTCCGGCGGCGATACGTACCGGGTCGTCGTCGGAGTTGGTCTGCTCCATGCTGACGCTGGCCTCGCTGGAGGAGTGGCCGGGCTTGCAGGCGGGCTTGAGCCGCGCGTCGTCCGGCGGCGATACGTACCGGGTCGTCGTCGGAGTTGGTCTGCTCCATTTTTTTTTTTTTTTTTTTTATTTATCACAAACTCTTGCGGACTTACAGTTTGATCCAAAATGCCCGCAAGATATTACATTACTAATACATAATATTTTAATTTGTATGTCAACAGTCAGATTAATAAAAATATATATATGTATACAACGTCAACTGCAATATAAACAATAATCATAAAAACAAAAACAAAAATATATAAGAATAAATGTCACCATAAGTTGTCAGGAAATCTTAAGAATTACTATATAATATGTATTCACAATAAGTCGAAGAACTGATTAACAAATATAACAATTTTAGATCTCAACGACATCAGTCCATCCGCAAATACGTCAGCGTCCTGGATATGCGAGAGAAATTTATTTAACAGGGTAATGGCTCTGGTAGTTGGTGCATTGCAAGTTTGCATGGTGCGGGTTCCACCGCACGTGACGGAAAAAAGATTCCTCGCACGTCTACCCTTACGGCCTACTGCGATAGTGTAGTTGTCAGGCACAAACAGCTTAATTTTGCACAGAACATCCGGATTGTCCACCCTGTGCCGTATGAGCAAGCAGTAGTGATAAAGTGTCGCAATCTTCCGACGGAGCTCGAGGGTGTCCAAACCCACCATGCCTGTCACAAACAGTGAAGGAAATGTGGATGGAAACAGAGTAGGGTAGTACCCATAACAACGTTTCTAAAGGAATCGAGCAAATTTACGTTGAACTCGCTCGATCATCACCGCATATTTCTTTTCTTAACTTATCTATATATGCTATATATATGCTTTAATTAATCAACTATTTGTACACATGCATGCATGTTGAACGCAAGGACGTTTTATTTTATAAGATCTTTTATAACTGTGTTCTGACAAATAAAAAATTCTGATTCTGATTCTGATTCATGGGGGTCCCAAACAATAGCATTATATTCCAGTCGACTTCTAACATAGGCGTTGTATAACAGTACTGCTATTTTTACGTACCTAAATTGTGCCGCCGTCCTAACTATGAATCCTAGCATTTTGTTCGCTTTCTTACACGTATTTACAATGTGATCATGCATGTCAAGTCTTATGTCCAATGTAATCCCTAAATCTACAATTGTGGAGACCTGTTCTACCGGGGTGCCTGAAATATGGTAGTCCGCCACAATGGGATACTTCGATCGAGTAAAGGTGATGGTTTTACACTTCATCGAATTCAGTTCCAGCTTGTTAAGTTTACTCCAACTGGACACCGCATTAATTGCCTGCTGGAGCGACTCACAATCAGAAGAATTCCTTATTGGCAAAATTAATCTAAGGTCGTTCGCAAACAGAAGAGGTTGGGCTGCTGTGACATTGTGACAAAGATCATTGACCATGATGAGGAACTGCGTCGGTCCCTGCGTCGGTCCATGCTGACGCTGGCCTCGCTGGAGGAGTGTCCGGGCTTGCAGGCGGGCTTGAGCCGCGCGTCGTCCGGCGGCGATACGTACCGGGTCGTCGTCGGAGTTGGTCTGCTCCATGCTGACGCTGGCCTCGCTGGAGGAGTGGCCGGGCTTGCAGGCGGGCTTGAGCCGCGCGTCGTCCGGCGGCGATACGTACCGGGTCGTCGTCGGAGTTGGTCTGCTCCATGCTGACGCTGGCCTCGCTGGAGGAGTGGCCGGGCTTGCAGGCGGGCTTGAGCCACGCGTCGTCCGGCGGCGATACGTACCGGGTCATCGTCGGAGTTGGTCTGCTCCATGCTGACGCTGGCCTCGCTGGAGGAGTGTCCGGGCTTGCAGGCGGGCTTGAGCCGCGCGTCGTCCGGCGGCGATACGTACCGGGTCGTCGTCGGAGTTGGTCTGCTCCATGCTGACGCTGGCCTCGCTGGAGGAGTGTCCGGGCTTGCAGGCGGGCTTGAGCCGCGCGTCGTCCGGCGGCGATACGTACCGGGTCGTCGTCGGAGTTGGTCTGCTCCATGCTGACGCTGGCCTCGCTGGAGGAGTGTCCGGGCTTGCAGGCGGGCTTGAGCCGCGCGTCGTCCGGCGGCGATACGTACCGGGTCGTCGTCGGAGTTGGTCTGCTCCATGCTGACGCTGGCCTCGCTGGAGGAGTGTCCGGGCTTGCAGGCGGGCTTGAGCCGCGCGTCGTCCGGCGGCGATACGTACCGGGTCATCGTCGGAGTTGGTCTGCTCCATGCTGACGCTGGCCTCGCTGGAGGAGTGTCCGGGCTTGCAGGCGGGCTTGAGCCGCGCGTCGTCCGGCGGCGATACGTACCGGGTCGTCGTCGGAGTTGGTCTGCTCCATGCTGACGCTGGCCTCGCTGGAGGAGTGGCCGGGCTTGCAGGCGGGCTTGAGCCGCGCGTCGTCCGGCGGCGATACGTACCGGGTCGTCGTCGGAGTTGGTCTGCTCCATGCTGACGCTGGCCTCGCTGGAGGAGTGGCCGGGCTTGCAGGCGGGCTTGAGCCGCGCGTCGTCCGGCGGCGATACGTACCGGGTCGTCGTCGGAGTTGGTCTGCTCCATGCTGACGCTGGCCTCGCTGGAGGAGTGGCCGGGCTTGCAGGCGGGCTTGAGCCGCGCGTCGTCCGGCGGCGATACGTACCGGGTCGTCGTCGGAGTTGGTCTGCTCCATGCTGACGCTGGCCTCGCTGGAGGAGTGGCCGGGCTTGCAGGCGGGCTTGAGCCGCGCGTCGTCCGGCGGCGATACGTACCGGGTCGTCGTCGGAGTTGGTCTGCTCCATGCTGACGCTGGCCTCGCTGGAGGAGTGGCCGGGCTTGCAGGCGGGCTTGAGCCGCGCGTCGTCCGGCGGCGGCGTGCCGGCGCCCGCCGCGCCGCGGGACCACATCGCCCGCATCAGTGCTGACGCGAGGTACAGGCTCTGACAAAGTTATGTGAACAATTTTATTCTTCAAATTATAATAGTAACTACGAAATCTAATATACCTATAACTAAACCTGATATCTTAGAAAAAAATATATAATTATAGGTTCCTACTAATGTGTGGTGACGGCAGTAAGAACACATTTGTCACCGCCCCAACTCTTCCCACGAATGTGTGTTCGCGGGATTGAAGTGTTCATTCTTTGATAGAAGACTGATGTTGAGAAGCAGCTTAATCTTAGTGGACATATTAAGTACTGCGATCGCCAATCCGCTTACTCAGCGTGGCGATTATGGGAATTTACCTCCTAATGCGTCTATACGCATAGATTACAGGAGGGGTCTACGTCCAGCAGTGAACTAATATAAGCTGATAATAAGGTAGTAGGGATACTACATTGTAGAATGTAGTGTGAAGATTACGGATAACAATAAAAAAAGGTTAACTTCACGAACTGACCGTGTAGCCAAGATTCCAATCGCTTACGCTCAGTAGCGTATTATAGTTTTCTCTACAGTTGCGTTCGTTAGCGATTGACATCCTAGTCCTTAAATTTTGCGTAAAACTCTCTATTAACGAACGATATTAAGCAACTTCGCAGGCTATTAAAGAACATAACACAATTTAGAGAAAAATAGCTCAAGTCTCTACCTGTTCTGTATGTTCCTTAGGCGGCAAAGAGCACAGCAAACTGTAGAGATGCGAGCACGGTTTAGGCGCCAGCGCCCGTATGAACCCGGGCAACAAGTCGTACACTTGCCGCCCGCAGTGTTTAAGCTGCGCGGCTGCCCACACCAGCTCCACATGCTCTGACGTCACTCGCCCTTCCACTGCCAGGAACTTGAGGATCATGTGCGATTGCTTTATCACCTGGTAAAAATAATAAATATGTATTGAGATATATTGATTAACATTTTAGTTTGTATCTTTACTTTTAAATAAAGGAATTGTAATGTACTTCAGGACAGAAAATATCTTCGTCAGTCATAGCCAGTAATACCCAGCCCTATGCCTATAATGACCTGGAACGTACACGAGGGTTGGGTGGTCCAACCTGATAAGTCGAGCAAACAGGTTTTTAAAACACGAACTATATGACATTGAGGTGAGGTTGTTATTTCAATGACAAAATATCTCGACTTATCGGGTCTGACCACCCAACCCTTGTACACATTGTTTTCTGTCAATTTAAAACTGCTGAGGCAATTCAAAGTGTAGATAATCATTATGACATGAAGATTTAAAATTCAAACTGATGATTGTTAACATTGTCATATTTAATAAAACTATGAAAACGGATAAACTATATCACAAGTCGCTTCATTAAGTTTAGGGATGAAGTTAATTTAATTAATATATGCGAGTTTATCCATTTTCATAGTTTTATTTCATGTGTAATCCTTGCGGTAACTGAAGAAATTATTATTGTAATATTACTTTATCATTCAGCTGTTAAGATACTTGTAGTCTTTAAGCATACCTCAACATGTAGATTAGGTCCAAACAGATGCTCAATAATATTATTCTGCGTAAGCCATGAGGCTAGCTGCTGGCCGGCCACCTCCGCGTCCTGCGCGGGCTCCCCCGCGCACAGCTCGTTATGCGCGGCTATGTGCGCGTTGATCTGCGCCACGCCTGCCAGTCTCATAGTCAAGGTACTACTGTTGAAGTACTTGAAGGCTAGCGCTAGACCGTCACCGTCAAATGTTAGAGGAGCATCTAGGGGCTCTTTTGCTGCTCCCCACATGAAATCTGAATGCAATAAAAATTGTTAGATCTGTGTTGTGAGTGAAATTATGTCAAAATTCGATTTATTCAGTTAGTCTGTTCCAAGCTCCAACATAAAACGAAATATTCTAAGATGATTTCTGGTTGATGTGTGGCATTATTTCTAATCAACAAATTGTAAAATACTAATAAATATTTTACAAAGAATGACCATTTACCATTAGCCTTGTAAGGCCCACCAAACTATTTTCTTTAAATCTTATTTTGAACCTTGAGTTGTAAGGAATAGTGGTGAACTTCATTTGTTTGTGAAATCAACCAAACAAAGGAAATGGGACTTTATTCTTGAAGGGTTTACATTTAATTGAAGTGGAGAGCACATTGTAATGTACATTGGGCCTTACGAGGTTAAATCAGGAATTTCTATGATATTTATTTTTGATATCTGAAGGTTAAAGGAATCTGACACTCAACCTAAACTAAAACTGCAGCAATTTTCGAGAACTTGCTCATAATTTTTGTGACAATACAATAGAACAGAATAAAGCTTATCCAGATAAAGCACACCTTACAGAACAGCAAAAGTAAATACAGTGGAAACACTGTCGGTTGAAAAGTAAAGTAAAATATTACTATCTTGTGGCAACAGTAACATTCAGTTCTAACACCTTTTATATGACTATTAAATGAGAATTATATTTAAAGGATTTAGAGTTCATAGAACTTTCTGTATAATCATCTTAAATTGAATACTAAAAGACTTAAATAAAAGATTAATAAATTTTCTTACCTGCCATAGACTTCACTGCTGGCACTCTTAGATCTTTGTCCTCTAAACTGCACATGTATTTCAAGATTTTACTCCTCAATGGCATGAACAACTGCGCCACCGCTCGAAAGTTCAACCACAACTTGAGATTACCAACAGCTGCCACAATTGCATGGGCCATAGACAGTGGCAGTGTGCTGGGTGATGCATGCTCAAATACTGATGTCATTGCACAAACCCCACCAAGCTTACAGAACAAGCTAACATTACGTAGTAGATATGCAGGTATTTCAGTATCATGTAGGTCACAGTAAGAACTTAAATTTGATATCTCTTGAGCAGACAAGTCATCCAAGCGACTCAGTGCTGAATGTTTACAAGCTAAGTATAAAGGGAAATTTAAAAGAAATATCTTTGAGACAATCGCCATGAGCTTTTCCTTTTGCTGTAGAGACCAAATTTCAGCATCATCAGTGACTGTGGGTTTTGATGCAGTGGGGGGTTCTTCTGTGGTCTCACTTGGTTCTGCAGGTGTTTTGGACTCCTCAGGCTCAACAGGAGCCTGTTCCTCCTTGGGCTCATCACTTTTCTCCTCATTGCTGGGGGGTGTAGGTTCTGGTGGTTGGGGTTTCTCCTCACACTCTTCAGGAGGGGATGTCTTAGCTGCAGCTATTAACTCATCTTTGAGTAGCTTCAGTTGACACACAGATAAACATAAAATACTCTGCACTACTAAATAAAACCTTTCAAAGTTTTTTACATCTCGATAACAGCACATGCATTGCCTGGAAAACAGTATAATCTTAACCCCAATACAAATATTTCATAAATATAATTATTATTTAATTGTCTGAAACTCAAAAGATGTAAAAGATAACATTGTTATCTGCATATTAGTGTTTTGGATGTAACAGCTGACTCAAATCTATGTACAATAAGAATACAAACAGACCATTAGACTGTAGCCTCTGTGGAGCAAACAAAACAATGTTATCCCTAGTTTATCATAATATATATAATTTATATTTGGTTCTTACCGTTGAGGCCACGAAATAATGTAGTTCAGAACAGTCTCTAGTTCGAATTGGCTTATTGTTGGGTATTGGGAAACATCGTCAGTTAATCTTGCCTCACCTAAAAACAAAGAAATTAAACCATCGTTTGAAATAGCTATGGTAAATAAATTAGCTGTTTTTGTGATAAAATCATGTTAACAGCCCTTGACATAAACAGAAAGCACACGAACGAAAACTACAAAATTTGGAAACAATGTAACTTACAATTTAGTAAAAGCTGTGAAAACTCCGAACAAACATCACACATTCTTATGGTTTTGTAACAATGTTAAGCGAAATATTATTGCAATATCATCGCAGTAATGATTTCGTGTGAAGTATTGACCATAATTGATAATTTTCGTCTCAGAAAACGAACACTGCCTTGTATGTCACGGAATCCGTTTCCACCATTGTTGACGATTGTTGTCAAAAATTGCGTTTTGTTAAACCGCGTTACAAGTAGGGAGCAATTTAATAGCATCGAAAATCTAATTAGTATTTTATGTGTCCCATTAGTCAATAAACATAACTGTCCTAAGTTGATGATCATTATTGAACTATAAATATTACAATTGCAATCATGAAAAATAAGCAGTAATGTTTAGTGCAGGTTAAATAATAAAACGCAAAGAGCGTTTCGTTTATTGGATATTTTGAATTCAATATATTATAGAATGAATAAATTGTATAAATCTTATAGCCTAAACGTCTATTTTATAGCGCAAAGTTTTGCGCTTTCTATTACCTTTGGTAACTATAGCTATACTAAAATTCCTAATCGTTCTTTATTTCGATAAATTCGAAATAACCAGAAATAACGAAACGTGACGTGCTGTTTCGTTCGGAAAATGACGCAATGTAATAAACTAAACTCTTAACCCGATTATGAAATATCCAAGTACCTTATAGAAGATTTAAAAACTATTTATAGCTCCCATTCCATTTTTTGACTACAATATGTATAAATTGATTCAAAAATCAATAAGGATGAACCAAAATTTCGATTAATTAGTTAACTGTTTGTATTTGCATTTCTAAACGCTTCACATATGTTCTGTCATTAAATGTCAACAACACTAGTTGACGTTTGAATTGTGCGCTATGGGTTGATTATTTTTGGATTTTAGTTTAATGAAATATGGCCCAATTGCTTTATATCATTGCAAGCTTACATGTTGTACTATGCCCATTCACAAAAGTCGAAGAAAGTTTCAACATACAGGCATTTCACGATATTTTATATCATCGTCATAACCTCTCACAGGTATAGAACAAATCTAATTTTGGATTCTTTAGTGGCATACTTACCAGCGTATAATAATCTAATAACTTTCTCCAGTATGACCACAATGAGTTCCCGGGAGTGGTGCCGCGGACGTTCATCGGGCCGCTTATTATTTCGGCTTTATCGTCGCCTATGGCCGCAATCTTTTATCTGTTTGGGATAAATAAGTTTTGGATGCAGTACGTTGGTAAGCCTTTAGAAATATGTCATACAAATTATTAATTTATACACGTATATTACATATATATAATTGAGTTAAATATTCCACAAAATACAAAAAAACTAGGACTGTTTACTTGTTATTATCAAACAAATGTGTTTAATTAGAGTTTTCAAGTTTATCTTCACTTGAGTCCTGACCTGTGACTAAATAAAAAACTTACAGTAAGTATTTATAGAATAAAAATAGATATTTTGTTTGCAGTGCGCCTAACACTAGCATTGACAGTGATAGCTGCATGGACTCGTTTGAGAAACACATTGCAAAAGCAGTTTGGCAACACATTTGCCTGGTGGTTCACTATAATAACAGTGACCCAGTACCACTTCATGTTCTACATGAGCCGTCCACTGCCTAATATTCTAGCATTGCCACTTGGTAAGTAAAACACAATACTATTTCCTAAGAACAATTTTTTTGCCACTTATTTGTAGTGATTTTGCTATCAAGTGTTCCTGTATTATTTTCCATTTTAGTGTTGCTAGCCTTTGAAGGATGGATAGCAGGCAAGAACAAGCAGTTCCTGATTTCGGCAGGAGCCAGTATGATCATCTTCAGGTCGGAGTTGGCTGTTCTGTTTGGGTTGTTCCTTGTCATTGATTTGTACTTTAAGAAGATAGACTTCAAAACGTAAGTAGTTACTTAAAATTGGCTTAAAAGTCAATTGTTTTTGCTGTTAGGCTGTTATTTTAATAAAGTGGGGTCACCTTTGTTAAAATAATGACCTATTCACAATACCCTGATCCCTATAATATAACTGGCAGAAAAAAAGTCAGTACCCTTTTCTCCACACATATAAAATAAAAGGGCAGCTTACATTTATCTGGCGATGGTGAAACAAGCTCTGAGTATGCTAAACTCCTTTTTGTTAAAACTTAATTTACCAGTTATTAAGTTTGTCTCTCTCTGTCGAAAACAAATGTTAAGGAGAATTTAGTGTTTATTTATTTATTTTTGCTTTGGTTGTCGACACTGAAATGTTATGCTTGCTATTTATGATAAATATTATAGCTTGGCCTGGCCATTTTGTAACTTGCCTTGTCCATCTTTTGTCACTATATCTACCTATATGGCCTGCCCACTGCCATTTTTGTCTTAAGCTGTATTGAAGAGAATTTAGTGTTAAATGAGAGTTAATATCAGACAAGTAGTAGTTAGTAGTTAAGAGTTAGTATTAGTACAAATCTGTAGGAAATTTTAGATATAGCAAATATTTACGATTTATGCCATATTTTGGTAATTTCCTAAAAAAACATTGTAATTAGTCTACCAGAAAACATACAAGTAAATATAACATCATATTGATTTAAATATGAATAAATAGAAATGAACAATAATTGTGTTGATTTGTTGAAGTTAGGATGTAGGGAATGTTACACCATGCAATTACTAGTCCCACTCCATAACATCACATACCTTTACAGGACTATTTTTATCACAATTTATTGTTGAATATAGAAAAATTTAAATATGTATTGTACTTATGTTTTTTGTAGCCAAGTTGGCAATTGGTAATGATCAGTAGCATATCATAGTTTTCCACTCTGTCACTCGTTCTCAATAGTGCACTAACAGTTGTGTTTCGTTCAATTATCAGCTTGATGTGCTAATTATATTTCCTTAGATAATTTTTTTTCCAGATTGCTCAAAATAGTAGCACCAGCCGGCGCGAGCCTGGTGGCACTGACCGTGGTGGTAGACTCCGTGTTCTGGGGGCGCCTACTGTGGCCCGAGGCTCAGGTGTTCTGGTACAACACCGTATTGAACAAGAGCTCCGATTGGGGTGTATCCTTTTGAATTCAACGTCATTATGGCTGGGTTTGTAAACTCGCAAATACCACAGAAAATATACCGTACAGTATACGGTACCACTAAATCAGTAATTCTTACAAACATATAGGGTTTAGGATTTGGATAGACAATCAGTTGAAATTTGAAATAAAAGATGAATTGCTTTTAAAATATAATGGAAAAAATTCAAAATTTTGGAAATTGGCGCGTTCGTCCTTAATAAGAAAAAATGCTACTGAAAAAAGTGCCTACTGCAGCGGGGCGAGGACATTGACCGGTCAGCTGAACGGTCCCACGTCCGCGCAGTCCCTTCTGTCGGCTTGCGAGTATTGGAAGCGTAGACATTCATAGTTAGTATGAAACAAAACATGTTGTCACCGGTGGCACGCCTTTCCCTCGGTGCCTCGCGAGGCGTCTTATTCACTGTAGACCTGGCTAATCAGTAATCGCAAATGGTTAAATTTCGTTATTGTTAATTTGATGTTATTTTTTAGCAACAAGACCTTTGTAATATCATTAGCTACCATTCCGAACGCATTTTTGAAAAGTTAGTACCCCTGTGTCATAGACAGGACCACACCCATTTGCCCGTACGGCGCTTGCACATAAGCTACGCATCTCACTGTAAAATAAAATAATATCTACTGTCAATGCCTGGTAATACTAACACTGGCGTTGACCAATGACGACGACCGTCGGCAGCGAATCGGATCGCTCCGTAAACTCGACAACAGGGCTTAAGTTACGTTGTCACTCCATCACATGCAGTGGTGCACCAAGTGGTCTGGCCTCTTCCTTTCTAACCACCGTAGCTATCACACGTCACGTGTGACACCTGTCCTAAACTATAAAGAACCTTCAATGATAAACCTAATAATTAAAATGGTAAACTATTATCATTAGTTTCCTTTAAAAGCCCAAACAAATACTAAGAAGAATAAAACAGTATTGATCCTCCAAACATACTTTTATTTAAAAGTTACACCAAATACTACATATACAATTGGTGTATTTTTATTGTATTTGGTGCAATACAACCTTAGCCTCGAACAGACATCCCCATTCCTCTGGTACTGGTACTCAGCGCTGCCGCGCGGGCTCGGGCCGAGCCTGCTGCTGGCACCCCTCGGCGCGCGTCTGGACCGTCGGCTAGTACAAATAGTAACGCCCGCGCTGTGCTACGTGGCGCTGTACTCGCTCCTGCCGCATAAGGAGCTGCGCTTCATCATATACGTGTTCCCGCTCTTCAATATGGCGTCAGCTGCCGCTTGCTCTTATATGTAAGTCGCTTTATTCTAACGCATCAATGGCATGAGAGGTATACATTGTGTACTTAGGGCGGTAAACAAGAAATTACGAACGAGTGTGAATTCAAGCCCGAGCCGAAGGTGAGGGCTTAATTCTAACACGAGTTCGTAATTCTTGTACCGCCCGTGGCACACACAATGTTTTTCATCACAACTGTGATGCAAAAAAGTAAATAAAACAATATATTTTCACAAAACTACTCTAAAATGGTCTAAATCAGGGATGACTTAATTTCATCATTTTCATAAAAGAAATCTCGGCGCGACGCGCGGCTTGCGCCGGACCCCGCTAGTGCGACGTAATGTTGTATGAAAATCCTTAACGGCATACTATGACGTAATGACGCACCTACGGCCCGCATCACCGCAGCGTATTGGCGCACTTACGGAACAGGTGTGATGAAAACTAATGTAAAGCTGATAATACTGCCTTGGCAATGTCAAGATGTGCGCGGCACTATGACCGGCACAATGGGGACTACATTGAGGCAACCACGACACCTTGAGGTAACAGTTCATGCGATGGTAAGGGTTGCAAAATTAGCTACCACTTCTCGTATCATTTAGGACTATATAATTATTGTCTAGTAAAAAGATTCTATAAATAAATAAAAAATGGATTTCTGATATACCGCATCTCTCTGCCGTTTCTCGACTAATATTAATGGAAAGGAAATACTTTTCCTCTTTCCTGATGATATTAAACACCTTAAACAGTTGGGAGTTTTGATGCCATCTCAATCTGGTTAGCGTATTTTATATTACCACTTTTGTTTCAGATTCACTCGACGAACGAAAGCGCCAATCTTTGAGCTTCTTTTCTGGGGAACCGTCGTCATTGTCGTCGGAAACGTGTTGCTATCCGTCGCGTTCGTGTCCGTGGCCATGACCAACTACCCGGGCGGGGTCGCCATGACTAGGTTCGTTTGTCAAAATCATGTTTAATCTTTTCGCATTCTCTCTTGCCTCAAAATGTTAAGGATAATTGCTTCGACAGTCTGCCAAGATCTGTAGTAGGCACTACAGAACACGGCGTCTTTAGTTTAGTTTTAGTTTTGGCGCTCAAAAGGTTATTTTCGCCAACAAAAACTATTTTTATAAGTAACTTTTTTGACATATGAAAGACTATAGGTATAGTATCCATATACTTCGAAAGCGTTGTCCACTTCGTTGCTCGTGATGAACGAAATGGACAACGCTTTCGAAATTGTTTGAATAGTTTAATATAAGTTGTTTGAATAGTGGGAATTTCATAAGCAGATTTGAGTCGGTTAACTTCAAACTCGGGTAAATCCATTTCTGACATTTTGTAAGATTTTTGTATACAAGGTGAAAGTCGACGAGGGACCTTTACGGAAATGGGAGATAGTTAAGGCTATACTGAGCAACTTTTACTATGGGACTAACCCCGAAATCGTAAAAAAAAAACTTATCCATACAAAAAGGTACGGCATGTATACACACAGTCTATGAAAGTATTTTTTTTTTTACGTTTTCGGGGTTGGTCCCATAGTAAAAGTTGCTCAGTATAGCCTTAACTATCTCCCATTTCCGTAAAGGTCCCTCGTCGACTTCCACCTTGTATAATAAAAGTTTAAGAAATTGGTTTTGTATCTATTTCATGGGTTAAATATAATGTAGTTTTTGAGAAAAATAAAGTTAAAATCACAATATTTCATCGCCAATCAGCGAAAGAAGTTTGTTCAATATGGCTGTCAGTCGACGTCAATTTCTAACCATATTTCTTTCAATCTTGATAAATCCAGGTATGTTTAATCAAAATTATACAGGGTGGTCCAAACCTTGACGTCAAAAAAAATTTTTTAGGTTCCTTACGTCATGGGCTATCAGAATATACCCCATGTATATTAGCCGATTTTTTGTAGTTTTCGAGTTATGAATTTTTGAAAATTTTTTTTTGAGAAATTCTGGAATAAAGAAATTTAATGATAAAAAAACTATTGGGTTTTTTAAATATTTTCTTTGTGTAAAAGTATTACTACAAATAAGGCATATACTGACAAAAAAAAATAGCGTCCTCACTTTGATACAAGTAGGATAAAAAATACCAAATTCAAAATTTTACGTTAAAAACGCATCAAAATAGCATTAATGTACGTAAATAAAAAAAAAACATCCCAAGGATTTTTGATAATCTAAAGACTGCCCTAGACCTTAAACCTTCGTAAAAGAAAAAAAAGTGATTCTTAATGATGAGGATTTTTCGGAGTAGTCGGTCAAATAAACTTAAAAAAAACTTCTAAATTTTTTATTTAAAAATAAAATAAAATTTCGTCTGTTTCGTTGTTCTTATCAATAAACAAAGACAGAAAATACCTCGAAAACTCAATTTGTGTAGTATTTCAAGTAATTTTTTACTACTTAACAATTTTAAGCTTGTTTAAATTTATTTGACCGACTACTCCGAAAAATCCTCATCGTTAAGTATCACTTTTTTTTTGCTTTTACGACGGCTCAAGGTCTAGGGCGGTCTTTAGAATACGAAAATTTTTTGGGATATGTTTTATTTTTTTATTTACGTACATTAATGCTTTTTTTATGCGTTTTTAGCGTAAAATTTTGAATTTGGTATTTTTTATCCTACTTGTATCAAAGTGAGGACGCTAATTTTTTTGTCAGTAAATGCCTTATTTGTAGTAATACTTTAACACAAAGAAAATATTTAAATAACCCAATAGTTTTTTTTATCATTAAATTTCTTTATTCCAGAATTTCTCAAAAATTTTTTTTTCAAAAATTCATAACTCGAAAACTACAAAAAATCGGCTAATATACATGGGGTATATTCTGATAGCCCATGACGTAAGTAACCTAAAAAAAATTTTTTGACGTCAAGGTTTGGACCACCCTGTATAAATCCTCACTGAGTTTTTTCAAATATAGATAAATTGCAAATTAGATGGTTTTAACCAGTTTGTCGAACAGGAACGATTTTTTTATTGATTTAGCTATAATAAAAATAATCTGCATTTAAAATCACCGAATTATCGCTTTTTTTCAATAATCTCTCAAGTGGTTAGAGTGGATTTATCGGAGTTTGAAGTTAACCGACTCATTTAATCCTGCAACTTCTGAAATAATAAATAAGTAAACGGCTCTGAACAAGTACAGTTACAGTTGATCAAATTCTCTTTTTTTTTCAGATTCCACAAACTCCTCAAGAACGAACCATACGTCCACGTACATATCAGCAACTTGGCAGCACAGACCGGTGTCACCAGGTTCACAGAAATCCACAACCACTGGCAGTACAGCAAGAACGAATCCCTCAATCCAGAACAGCTACAGGAATACACGCACCTCCTCATAGAAGCCAAGAGTAAATATTCACCGAACCTTAAAACCTTCACTCGTACGCATACCGTTCTAGAAGGTATAGAAGCCTTTTCTTCTGTTTCTATCAATTATAAGCTGATACCTCCAATCAAGATTAAAACTCGCCCCGCGCTGTTTATTCTACAGAGGAGAAATTTCCGTGAATATCCACATGGTCATAAACTTCTTGATGGCAGTTTCCGCCAAGACCCAGATTTAAGTAACATTTCAGATGATAGTTTTGATGTATTGGAAACAGAGGATGCTTATACTGATAGTGCTGAAATTGAGGACTTGCCAGAAGAAGAACGAATTATTGAGGAAGAAGAACGAGTAGTTGAAATGGAAGAGCCAATTGATAAAGTAGAAAACATTGTTGAAACTGAGGAAGAGTCTCCTATAGAACTCAAACCAGAAGCCGACGTGATGGATCTACCTATTGAAGAGATAGTTGAAGAAACAGATAGCACAGAAAATGCTGAAGCTATTGAAGAAAAAGAAGAATTTATTAAAAAGCCAAAGATTAAGAAAGCCATTGATGATTTGAAGAGTTTGAGAAAAGAGAAAAAACGAAAAGCGATAGCGAAAATAAAATCGGAAACTCGAAAAGAGGTTGTTGCGTCTGCGAAAGAAAAGCTCAGGGAGTTGATGAAACGGCACAAAAAGATCGCGGAGGAACTGTCCGATGATGGTGACGGTGCTAAAACAGAAATTAATGTGATTGAAGTAGATGGTAGAGGTGATATACCGGAAGAAATACAAGAAACCGTCGTTGAAGTGCCAACGCAAGTTGATATTGAAAATGAACTCCAAGATGTGACTGAAAATGTTAAACTTAGTGATGAAATAGCGGGCACCAACTTAAAAGTTGATGATATAGTT
Organism: Thaumatotibia leucotreta; assembly: GCA_025490895.1. Taxonomy (NCBI): domain Eukaryota; kingdom Metazoa; phylum Arthropoda; class Insecta; order Lepidoptera; family Tortricidae; genus Thaumatotibia; species Thaumatotibia leucotreta. The sequence continues at coordinate 30,397 of JALPQI010005306.1, read as the reverse complement.
GAAGAAGTTATAGCTAGGCTTATAGATAGAAAAATATATGACGACAAAACGAAACCGGAAGATATCAAAGCCGAAGACAGGCAGGTGATTCAACAGATCGTCGAAGAGATCCTCTCAGAGAAAATGAATTATACTAGATTTGATCAGTAATTGCTTTTAGTGCTTGCTGATATTGTTATAGTTACTAATTGATCTCGGATATAGTTATCTAAAACAGGTTTTTACCATCAAGCCGTTAGTAAAATGATTAGTTATAAATCTATTCAGCAGATTAGTAAGATATGCAGCTCAGCTTCAGTAACTTTCTATTCGAAGGGAATTTCAGGAATTTCCATATCGATAAACATTTTATATTCATACAATAATTCCTGATTATTCAATGCATTTTACATGTAACAGCATTTTTACTAATGATATATCTACTGTTAGTATAAATGGCAGGATATCTAGTCACATATCCGAAAAATAACTCTGTTTTAATTGTTGAATTTGCCGTTATTTATATTTAATATTAAGATTTTTCTTACATGTAAATAAAACAATTAATAATTATGACAAGTTTATTTTAACTTAAACATGAAATCTTTAGATGGTTTTAATTATATGCTTACATTCGATAATCATGATTAATAATAGTCTAATCAGTCTAATAAGGCATAAGAAGTACATGACACAGGTACCATTATTGAAGTTGTATAGGTAAACTCTGCCATCAAATGGCACCTGAGGACCTCAGGAAGCCTCGTGGCTTCAAGGTCCTATATAATATATCTACAAGATACTCCTATATTCAGTTTCCCTGATATTAGTACATACAGGCCGCGTTTCCATTACAAATAGGAGAGGTAGCTAAACGAGACTAAAGAGCTACAAAATAAACTTTAGAAAAAAGTTAAATTATTAAGATATACCCACACTTTCTATCCTTCTTCGCGCATTATTTTAAGATGATTTGGGTGGAAAACAACCATATTACTTAAGTTACACTTAAACACAACTTTTACTTGTGGTGTCTACATTACCAGAAACTAAAGAAAAAAGTACTTACAACTGTATTGTATGACAACTTCTGATTGTACATTAAATATGACATACATAAATGCCTATCAACATTGACTAGAACAAATACTATGAGTCTTTCGACCAATTTATTCTTTGAATCAATGATGGAATCAATCTGCATAAACTCTGCAAATCTGTAGTTATAACAGAATTTGTCAGAATGAGTCTATAATTATCATGAAACAATAAAATCCTACCATCACATCACCACCTGCGCCAAACAGGCAGTTATTCGAAAAAAAAAAACAAATATTTAGTGCTCCAAATTGAAGGGATTGTCACTAGGAGTCTACAACGTCATCAATTGTAATATTTAGTGTGTATCAATTAACCTTTTCACCGTCACGTAAAAAATAACGCTAAGCCACTAATTCCACGTAAAATCTAACGTACGTACGAAATATAAGAACGACGAATGGCCTGACGAATAAAATGTGTGTGTACAATGTGCAACTGGCCTAAGAAAAGTGGTAAAACATCTAAGTTATCACAGTCAGTAAGATGAACATGGTTTACAAAGTAAATAAATAAAAGGTGTATGTTTATAGATTAATAATAAATATTTTTAGGCAGGTATCCTGCTACACATCTCAATTGAAAAAAGGGTTGTGTGAAAGTTGAATATTTACAGTTACAGCTGGACAAAAAATGAATTACTGCGACTGCTAGTGTCCCTAGTCTGCTAATCGGAATTAATACACAGTTCACAAAATTATTGAATGGTTGAACTTATTCACTTTTTGATAAATATACAGTGTTTCAACGATAAAGTAAAGGAAACGTATTTTAATACAGGCAGCTCGCCACAGTTAAATGAACGAAATAGTAAAGCAACGCATTTAACTGTGGCAGAAAGTCTTAAAATGTTTATCTCAATTTGAAGTCGATATATTTAACCTTTTGAACGCTAAAAACTTCTAAAGCTGTCAGGCTCACCATGCCAGCAACACCTAAGGAGGGCACGGTGGATGCCGTCAAAGAATTTGTTCTGCTGATCGATAAGGTTCATATTCGTTAATCGTCAGTTGAGATACTCCTAACCACTCACTTGTTTCTTATTTGACAACCACTCTTATTTTACATACAAATAAGATTGACAGCTCGCAACCACAGTTGTATGTGGGTTGTATTGAGTGAATAGAGGCACCGTGTGCCGTAGTGTCTACTACAGGTCATAGCGGGTTCCGTCAAAGCAAAGCCGACAGTTAAGCCGAGATACTGCTACTACTGCATATTGGCATGTATGTAGTGCCGTGTGGTGACGGTAGTAAGAATACATTTGTCACCACCCAACTCCTCCTGCGGGTGTCGTAAGAGGCGACTAAGGGATTGAAGTGTCACTGACCACAATTTGATAAAAGATTTATGATGGGCAGCAGCGTCATCATAGAGTGGACACATTACTGCGATAGCCAATCCGCTTGCCTAGCGTGGCGATTATGGGCATTTACCTCCTAATGGGTTTATACGCATAATTAATAGAAGAGGCCTACGTCCAGCAGTGGACTATCATGGCATGAAGGTTTCATTTTGATGCGATATGGGAGGCGTTCAAAAGGTTAAACACATTACGATTCAGATAAAAGAAATAACCTTACATAAAAAACTGTCCTCAGACACTTATAGTTCGAGAAATATAATTTGACCGACTGTTATCTTACTTACGACCTTTTGTTTTGCGTTAACACTTACTAGAAAATCAGCAGTCGAGCACTTTTCTATTGTTAATGACGCAAAACAAAGGGTCGTAAGTGAGATAAGAGTAGGTCAAATAATAGTTCCCGAACTATAACAAAAATATCACAAAGTTAGAGCAGCTCCGTCAATATCTTCCAATCGAACCGTCCCGAGCTGGAGTTGATAGAGGGGGGACACGGCGGGCACACGAGCTGCCACGGCCGCTCGCGCACCGCCGCCAGCGCGCAGTACGGCACGCGCAGCAGGTGCTTGTTGATGGCGTACGGCGCCAAGATGGCCGCCGGAGGGGACGGGTCCAGCCGCAGCAGCGCCATCACCATCATGTCGAGCGTGGCCGCGTGACCGATGAATATTATGTTGCCGCCTGGGTAACAAACGACTGCTCATTATTTATGTTTATAAATATATGTTTATTCATCGTTAAAGTCGTGTGGAGACAAGTAGGTTAGTATAGCGTTTCATGTTTCATAGCAATAAGTTTATAAATTGTAATTTATCTTACATATAGGTAACTATAGGTCTGTATAGTAAGAATTGAAGCTGTTAGCTAATGTACTTATGAATTAATAAAGACTGTTTGTTTCTAAATAAACGAAAAAAAAAATGTAATATACCTAGCGTTGAACATTTCCGGATTAAATCCCGATTCTTTCAAAATAGCTCGTTTTTTCCGATTTTTTTCGAAAAATCAATGAAAATTTCAACTATAATTTACAACTGTAAACCTTCAGTTTTACCAAGATAAAGCGATGTCATCGAAGAAAAGGCAATTGAAATAGATGGCAAGGAGTAACAGTGACATTGATTATATCTGTAAAAATTCGAAAAAACGAAAATTTCCATATATTCCCGAAAAAAACCATTTGTTTTTTCGACATTTTCAACGCTAAATATACCAAAGGAAAAATACCGAGTTCTCTAACGTACAGAGTACTTCACCGACGTAATTCATAGTGGTAATTAGAAGAAAAACTGTCAATTTATCAAGCTGTAAAATATCATCATCATCACATCAACCGAAAGACGTTCAATGCTAGACATAGGCCTTCCCCAAATATTGCCACAATGCACAACCCGCATCCAGCGAACTCCTGCTGCGTTTTCCAGTACGTAAAATACGCCATAAAATATTTAAACAAAAGTCGGGCATGACTGACTCCGGAACTAAACATTACACATAATACAAATAGCCAAAACTCTAAAACAATCATTGACGTTCGTAATCCAAATTACACATACAGAATCATTGGTATTGACCCTGCAACTACATTCTACGAAGCTCGTTATCTTAACGACGCATATGTTGACGATTTTTCTAAGAAACCTAAAAAAGTAGTCCGTCTAATAGAATAAACTGCAACGATAGCTATAAAAATTATTCAAATAAATCCCAATACCTTCAGCCTCAGTGTCCTTGACAGCGGACTGCATAACCAATTCGTTCCGCTTGTAGAACTCCTCGAGAGTTTCCGACGTGGTGATGTCCAAGTCTACGTACGGTTTATATCTGTAAGCATCAAATTAATAATCTGAGGCCCTAACGCGAACCACGAACGAAGCATTCCCTCTCTCTCGCACTTGTGAATTTGAACTTAAGTGTGACAGGGAGGCAACACTTTCTTCGTGGTTCGCGGTAGGGCCTCAGTAATCTCAGTATATCTCGCAATGTAAGAGTTTAACCAATAATCAAAATAAAATTTTATCTCTACACTGATTTAAATTTCGGAGCAAGTGATTGACGATGTAGTCTAGAACTATGGTCAGTTTTTTTTTCTTTACAACTAAGTTTTTCTTCGAATAGTCATGAAAACGAAGTTACTTTGACGAGATATTTTGATAAATTATCGATCTTTAGAAATCCAAGTTTAATAAAGTTTTTCGATACATTTCGGGCGTTGCTAAAATACGTGACTCTAACAGCTTCAATTTATTTTGAAATCCTTAACAGAATCTGATCTTAATTGGAATCCTGGGATATTAATTGGGTGTTCGAAATTATAAACTGAAGTACTCACTAAGACGTGTTACTGAACGCGACCGCGACATAACTATGAAGCGAGCTAAGCGTCGGGCCTTCCAGAGGCTCGGGTAAAGCTGACCACGCAACCCTTAATTGCATGACCTTGACAAAGATTTATTCAAATTTGAATTCTGACATGTTGTCAATAGGGTTGAAAGTACATGATGCAGATATACATCACTATGCATTTAAGGGTTAACTGGCCCTATAATGTTGATTTGTCACATTTATATACTTACTGTAGGTCAACGTTGAGGCCGGCCTTGTGCAGTTCGATCGGGGTCATGAAAGGCGCCATGCCTTTTGTCAGGTGCCAGTTTTTGAACTCGAACAGACCGGGCTCCACTTTCACCTTTAGCGACGGGTCTTGGTAACCTGAAATAAAAAAATAATAATTCAGCACTTTTACAAATAAAAATGTAGGAAGGTGGGTCGTGTTAGCACGTAAATAATATAAAAATGAATTTTGCAGTGTAATTGGGCTATTTCATTTAAAGTTGGCCCCCTACTATTTCAATACGGGTTTTTTTCATGTGTATTAATTAAACTAAAGAATCTCCGATACTCAATCCTATTTTTTTACATATTTTTCATATTCTTCTCGGTTGTTTTATTCCGTTATAAAAAAATGGTAGTGGAATGGAAAAATAAATTGGGACACGTTGTTCTCCTACTAGGCGCATCTCCTACATGCGCAGCCCCTCGCCCACCAGCGCCGCCTGCAGCCCCGCCCCTCGCGTGTCCTCGGCTACTCGTGTGACCCACCCTCCAGCATGCAGTGCGCGGTCTCCACGCAGCGCAGCGCGGCGGAGGCGTACACGTGCGCCACGGGCTGCCGCGCCAGGCGCAGCCCCTCGCCCACCAGCGCCGCCTGCAGCCCCGCCCCTCGCGTGTCCTCGGCTACTCGTGTGACCCACCCTCCAGCATGCAGTGCGCGGTCTCCACGCAGCGCAGCGCGGCGGAGGCGTACACGTGCGCCACGGGCTGCCGCGCCAGGCGCAGCCCCTCGCCCACCAGCGCCGCCTGCAGCCCCGCCCCTCGCGTGTCCTCGGCTACTCGTGTGACCCACCCTCCAGCATGCAGTGCGCGGTCTCCACGCAGCGCAGCGCGGCGGAGGCGTACACGTGCGCCACGGGCTGCCGCGCCAGGCGCAGCCCCTCGCCCACCAGCGCCGCCTGCAGCCCCGCCCCTCGCGTGTCCTCGGCTACTCGTGTGACCCACCCTCCAGCATGCAGTGCGCGGTCTCCACGCAGCGCAGCGCGGCGGAGGCGTACACGTGCGCCACGGGCTGCCGCGCCAGGCGCAGCCCCTCGCCCACCAGCGCCGCCTGCAGCCCCGCCCCTCGCGTGTCCTCGGCTACTCGTGTGACCCACCCTCCAGCATGCAGTGCGCGGTCTCCACGCAGCGCAGCGCGGCGGAGGCGTACACGTGCGCCACGGGCTGCCGCGCCAGGCGCAGCCCCTCGCCCACCAGCGCCGCCTGCAGCCGCCCCACGCGCGTCAGCGGCGTGTCCTTGGCGTACGAGTCCGATCCACCCACTCTGAAACATAAACATTCCTCCGTATTCATAAACGTCTCCGAACTTAACTAGCCCGTAAGTTTGTCCCTTTCGTCGTGTAGACATATTAATTAGGAGTTTGGCTTTAAAAAAAATATCGTACATACTCAGATGACATTGCTTCAAAGCTTCTTACAGGATTAACGCTTAACTGAGTCTGTTCCGGCCTTTTCGGGATGGCAGTTGGGCGAAACGGATGATAAACTCACTGACGTTACACGTCATTCGATGTTCGGTAAATAGATCCTTCCACATATAAACTATTAACTCACTGTTCGACGAGAGCGAGGGGCATGTAGTCCTTGCGCACGTAGTTACCGGCCTATTCAAGCAGAACCGCACCGAGGAACATACCGTGAAGAATCACCGGTCCTGCTACTAAGACCATTACTAGTAAACCACAACTTATAACTCACCGTTCGCCGAGAGTGAGCGGCATGTTGAGATCCTTGCGCACGTAGTTGCCGGCCTCGTCGAAGCAGAACGGCACCCACGAGCCGTACGTGAGGTCCACGCGCTCCCCGTGCCGCATCGCGAAGAACCAGCGCCGGTCCTGTTGCTAGAAAATCAAACAAGTGAACGATAGGCATTATGACTGAGTACGTAAGTCAAATCAACATCTTTTTCAAACTTTAAAAACTATCGCCATTATGAAGTTTTATATGAAATAAAAAAAGTGATTTAACGTTTTTAAATTTGTGTGCCTCCAAATGACAGGCATATAGTGAAATAATTTATTTTAACTAGTTATCATCCCGCTTACATAATGCACATCGTCCTTGTTCATTACTTTGAAAAAAAAATCGTATCTGGGTCATTGTCAGAATTAGGTTATCGTATTTCCGGTGGACATACCTAAAGTTGTTTAATTACTAATTTTGGGATAAAACAATTAACACTACAACTAGGTTCCCCGTTCTAAAACCTTATGTAATAACCTAATAACACCGTAAATACATTTACACAAAGCTGTTAACTTTTGATCACCAGTGACCGCAGTGGATAATTTTTGTTTACCCCGCTGGCAATGACCCATCTCAATCCGCTAACCAATTTTAAGACGCATTAACTTTAGTTTTCAACTCGTATACAGTTTCTTTGGTAGAATTTTATTTTAGTTTAGTTTACAGTACAAGATACAAGCAAGTAGGCCTAGTTCAGCAGTTAAGTAAAACCGGGATTAGAGATTTCATGCAAACAAATAAACCTTGGGAGTTAACACGAGAAACACTATAAATACGGGTATGTTAATTAATCCCATAATGCATAAGACAAAGGAATGCAATAAACAATTTATTATAAATATTTTAATCATGTTTCGTAACCAAATCATCCTTTAAGACAAAGTAAATATTGTTGGTGACTCGGGCAAATTAAAGTTTAATAATATAAATTATTTTGTACACGGCAAGTTTGTCCACCTTAAGAGAATGCAACGGCTTAATATGTATATTAGTACAGCTGTTAAATATACATATGTATTCTATTTATAACATACCTTTGCTTTAGCTTCCTCGCCGTTTCCCTGTGAATTCGATTTCCAGTCGATACTAGTACCTGAAAGAGACCTTTTAGTTAATATGGTGAGTAGATATGCATTATGTAGAAACGAACGCCGTAATCGAACATCCTGACTACCTGACAATGAGCACTTATTTATATGTATACGATGGATAATCGAGATTCTAGATAGAATTGTGTACCTTATTTCAATACAATGAGTGAAAAAATATACAGAACATTAATGAACTGATGACATTTGTTCATAAGGACAAGAGAGTAGAAATCTCAACAATTCCATATACGTACAAACGTTCTCGACAATTTGTACCTCACCTAATTTCTTCTGTTTTGAATTTTGGGCAAATTGTTTTCAGATGGGAGTTCTAGGCTTAGAGTTCTTCGCTTTAGGTTTTATCAGTGTTGAAAAATTGCCCCAAAACCGGCTGAAACGGCGTTTGTTATTCCACGATAATGACAAGCTCAGCTGTATCTCAACTCTTAACTCCTGAAATAAAACTATGAAAACGGATAAACTCGCGTATATTAACTAATTTTAACTTCATTTCGACGTTTCGAACACTTTACAGGGTTCGTGGTCTGCGGATGACTGACAACTGATAAAATTAGTTAATATACGCGAGTTTATCCGTTTTCATAGTCTTAACTCCTGTTTATAATAAATAGAAGTCCGATAATAAGTTCGCCTTTTGTACGTTAAGTTTTACTTTTGTGCAATAAAGTTTAAATAAATAAATAAGTTAAGGTAAAGAAGGATTTACTTGGTTTTATTTCAATTTATTTATTAAAGTAATACTTTATATGTGAGTGAGTTTAGTGAAACGTCCCACTTTGTCGTTTGCCATAAAGCCGCTTTGTCAGTTTATTCATATGAAGATACAAGGAAATCTCGTCTTTATTGTAAGTGGGACGTTTTACTAAAAACTAACACATATGTAGAAACTTATTTAAAACAAGTATCAATCATTTCAGGCTTAACTATACTTGCAAAATGCATCAATTTGTACCCGAACTAGGAAGGATCTTGTGTTGGGGGGTAAAAGGTTGTAGGCTCGGCCGTAGGGATTACCTACACCCTTGTGTAGGTAATCATGAAATTTGAATCTGATAAATAGTGTTTACTTTATTTCAAAAGCACGTCACCTCCTATAACGTCATCGCGATGGACTCGGTGAGGGACTTCGGACTCGCCTGTGTCTAGTCATGATGATTCGTTTTGACATTATCTCTCAATACACTAGCTTATCTGTGACAGTTTAATCTTTGAATATGATCAATTGAGAGATGATGAGAGAAGGGCATTGTTATAGATGAACCTCTAACTTTTGCCTTAAGATTGGAAATACCTAATTTTTATAAAATTTTCACTAAGTGTTTTTGTTAAATATAACTTTTACTGTCAGATACGAAAACCGTTTGTAACTTGTAAGGTAACGCGTAAATGTTATTAGATGTAGGACCTAAAAACGAAAACGGCCAAATAAGAGACGTAACCTATCAGTCTGCGTATAGATTATCCATAAATAAAAAAATATAAAATGGGCACTTTAAACAAACACTTAGCAAATCTTGCGTTTGACAGCAACACGCCGCTACTCGTCTATTGTGTTGATTTAAATTAAAAAAGGCCAGGCTCTTTAATCCATACAATCGAAAAGAGAGTAGTGGTTGCTATCAAACACAAGATATGCTAGCCCCCATAGTCAAAGCACTTCCTCACCCTGCGTGATGTTAATGATGCTGTCGCTCTTGTGCTCCGTCATGACGACGTCCCAGTACCGCTCCCACTCCTTGTAAGTCTCCTCCGACTTCTCGTGGCCGAGCTGCGTGGCGTCCTCGTGGGGGTAGCCTGCCATCTCGCCGTCCGTGTTCGAGTCGGATTCCGATTTGCAATCCGAACCTGAAAGGTAATACTATAGTAAGGGCCAGACTGCGTCATACTTTACAGACAGAGGGGTAAATCCGCAAGCCACCAATACTAATTATTTTCTGTGTTTTTCTTATATTAAACCAATCAAAGCTGAGTCTCTGATGTCTGGCTTAAGTAGCCCTAGATATCTGAGAGCGTAGTCATTGTTGAAGTTGCTAATCGCTAACGCTCAACAGCATACTTATTTTAATTAATGCGACAAATTTTTCGTTGGCGACTGGCATTTTCGCTACGCATCCATTTGTACCAATCACACTTGACACATTAGCATTATCCAGCATACGAGGGCTGTTCCGAAAGTTTTTAGTTGCTCCGGTTCTATTCATGCGATTTAAATTAAATTTATATCATTGTGAGGTACATTTCAATACTTATTATGGTTAGTAAATTTATGCATGTGATGGGAATAGTTTTTTTATTATATTTTTTTTACAAAAAGCTGTTTTGTATGAAATTTAACATTGTATGGAGAAATTGGCAATTTTTGACACATTGAAGCATATTTCGTATAAAAATCTTTGAAAGCTGTACTAAAATATACCCGGGATAAATAATTTAGTTCATTTTGCGTTTTTTAAATTATAATTGAACAAAAATGATTATTGATTGAATGATGATTTTTACAATATTCGAAATTCCAATTTTGGAGTTTACGATTTTTTTCGATGCCTACTCATTTATAATTAAAGTAAAGGATATCACGTAATTTGTACTTAAAAATAACGGAAATATTTTCAATTACTAGTACCTATAAAATAAAATAGTTTTATAAGCGAATGATGTTCATAGCATCTCATTAAAAAAGTGTCTTAAAAACCGGTATCATGGTCATTGGAGTAAGGCTCGACACGTCGTCTTAGTAAAACAAAATAATAAAAATATCTAAAATCTTTATTAAAACAAATTTACACCGCCTAAAGCGTCATTGAAATATCCCTCAAAATGGTGTAAGTTTTATTGAAATCGCATGAATAGAACCGGAGCAACTAAAAACTTTCGGAACAGCCCTCGTATTATTGTGAAACTGCCTAAAAAATAATGTTTAACGGGACATTTCACGACTGGCGGTTTGGTGCAGACTACCCTAAAAGTATTCACTATGTTGTTGTTGTATGTTTTTGTATTATATTTGAGTCGGATTTGTACGGACGGCTCCAAAAATATGTAAACAATTTTGATCTTTTTGCCTCGGAGATAGCTTCCAGAATGTAAACAAATTATTTTTCATCACACTTGCTGTCTAAGCGCGTCATTGCTTGCGTGCGTAGCGCGAGTAATAGAAAAGTGAAATTCCCTAGGGAGTAATAGAAATGTCAGTACGTCATTTAATAATATTGTCTTAAAACTTATTTTTTTGTCGGCAAGTGTGATGAAAAACATTGTATTCATCACGTTTGGTAAGCGGAATACTAACTCGAGTCATAAAAGCCCTCCGCCTAACGGCGTCGGGCTTCTAACACTCTCGTTACTAATTCCGTACTTACCTCCCTTGATGCACAATGTACTACAAAGTAACCGTATTTGCAATTAGAATCTGCGACGGTACGACAGCGTGTCCTTTTGCTAGTCATTTTCTCTATTTCATATTTATAACAGTTTTTTTGTTATTCCTAGTTCACTCGCAGTCTTGATAGAAGAAATGGACCAAAACGTTCATACATCTATTGTAATAGAATTATCCATTCATTTAATATCTGCTCACAAATATTTGAAATAGTAAATATCAAGCTCTCTGTCACTCCAAGTAACGCCGACGTTTGAGTAACAGAGCCAGACGCTCGAAAACGTTTTTAAGTGTTCGCGGTTGGCTTGCAGCAAAGTATAGTAAACATACTGTTATGTTAGTAAACAAGTACGATCACGGGTATTACCTTATTGTGTATATCACACGTGTGTTTTGCGTCTGCCACGGGAATGGAATGAGCAACGGTTGAGCTTCCTTACAGAGGTTATTGTATCTCACTGATTCATGCGTATTTATACGTTTGTCATCGCACTAATCTCGTCAACGTATGACAGGAGATAGGCGAGATAAGAACATGCTACTGCATGCTTAATTTTATAAAAACTCTACTTTAATGAATGTGTTGAGATTATTTTTAAGAGGAAGATGGTATTTTTTTATAAAGAAGGAATTGCATTAAACTGGCTTTTGACATGACAAGCTGTTGTTTCCGAAAAGTATTATCGACATAATATGCGCTTTGGTAGTGTAGTAATTTTTACACTTTTTGCAATTAAGTTTCAATACATGAATATTACCGGCCCTAAACGACGTGAGGGGATATTGATTACCACCTCCCAGCCCTGGAATCCTTACTTAATCATCAAGTCAACAGTTTGTCGTCATTATTAATTAATGGCTAATTAAAATAGAGTAAACATATAGTACCTATCAACATTCATATCGTCAGTTAGCAACATAAAACTGCCTGAACTCAAAACATTCTTGTACGGTAGAACTAAATCGGAACTGAGATAAGTACTCGTACGAACTTCAAATACATTTTTGAAGTAACATATGGAGGTTATCGATTGTTTGATCAGATCAGGATGCTTAGCCAAGTTGCCAATCGCTGACGCTTAGTAGCGTATCGTAGTTTTCCCTCTCTATCACTCTTTCATATTAGTGCGACAAAGACAGTTAGCTGCCTTTCGTTTACGATTGACGATTAAGCGTTAGCGATTGGCAACTTGTCTAAGCACCCAGGGTGTGTAGCCAAGACGCCAATTGCAAACACGGAGTCGCGAACAAAACGAAACTGTCTTTGTCACATCAATATGAACGAGTAACAGAGAGAAAAATAAAAAGTACAAATCAAAATATGTAGTTAATAAATAATTTGATTTGTTTTTTCGCAATACGTTCAAGAGAGAAAAATAGTTAGAAAAAAACAACAATGGTACCGAGTGTTATTCGCATCTTGGCTGCGTTCTAAACGTAACTGACGCAGTTAAGGATAACAAAAAAAACATTCTACTTTATCCGATACAAACTCTTATTTTTCAGAGAATCCATCATAAACCCCAATGATATTACTTAGAAAATAGGAGAAAGCTCGATAAATATTATTCAACATAGTTAATCCCGTATCCCGTGTAACCAATTATTATTATCATCTCTACACATTGTTATCACATCAATTTATTGATTTAATTGCTTCCGGTACACACTTGTTTAATGAGTTTATTACCAACAATAATAACATAACACACAAGTAGATACCATCGTCGACACGAATTACACCAGAACTGAACCTTATTACAACCACATACAAACTAGCAACAATTAGTTAATTATATTACTGTTTGTCCTAGTGAGCCGTCTAGGTAAGTACTAGTCAGTGACATTATAATTAATAGTTATTTATGATACAAGTGTGGAAAGTAGGCTTTTTTCAGGACGAGTGTCGGTGACTATCAGTGCCGGTATAAAACTCTAAAACACGAGCGAAGCGAGTGTGTTCATACCAACATGAGTTAGAAAAAAGCCAACATTTCAACATGTGTATCATACAAACATTTTACAATGCATCATGCGAGGAAAACCACACTATCTCGGCAGTACAGTTAAGGGCAAAAATATGTATACACTTTTGCACCTTATTTTAACGGCATAAGATAAAAAAGTGTATACATATATTTATGCCCTTGACTGTACCAACCAGGCCGTGCGCGGAAAAGTACTATGAAAATTCTTTGTGTATGGGACACGTGCGAAAAAAAAACACTTTCTGTGCGTAAGTTTACCCTTAAAAAGAGCACTTTCTGAGCATATGCATTGTAAACGATAGAATACTCTTTATTGCACACCTTAACAAAAAAGAAAACATGGTTAAAACAGACGATTATACATAGAGGTACACAACAGGCGATAAACGATATTTTCAACACACTTGCTCGTAACGTAGGTATGATTGAACCGCTATTAGTCTCATAATCCAAGATATTAAACACGCGTGCTTTTTCATTACGTTATTGTTCTAGTGCGGTAATAACATAACCCGACCAAGTATATTTGCAAACATTTGCAAGTATTATGTCATGTAGATGAAGCATTCGAATTTAGTCAGGTTATATTTATTTTTTAAATTGACCAAAGAGTCATGAGTGACATGTGGCAGAAATAGCTGAATCCAGAATATTATTTCAAAATACTATAAATTTTCGTAAATAAATAAATAAAATATTTAAATTGTGCATCCAAATTATCAAGTAATTATACCTATTAAATGTAAAGTTATCGTATTTTTATTTTATGATAAACGTTAATGATTCGCAGTTTTTTTTATATTGGCTGTTTGTCGATAGGATTGCTGCCTTACAAATTTGCGCGTGTTTAAAAATTCCTTAGGTATGCGCGCGCCGTTTTAAAGTTACCATTTGTAATTTTGTGTTTATTTTGTTCTTCGGAGTGAATTTCAAATGTTTGTTGCGTTTATTTTGTTGTGTTCATTGTTGTGTTTACTGTTATTACTTTTATGTGAATTATGAACTTCATGTAATGAACAAGAATAAAACAAAACGGTTAAACGTAACTTTGGGATAGTACCTAAGTAAGTAGTAATTACCTAGCAACAAAGGTTAGTAAAAGTGTTACTAAAAGTCGGTTATTCCTCGCAAGTGTGTTGAAAAACGTCGTATGAAACTCGTGTGCATTGATCATTATACTCTCTGCTATCTTATTACCGCCTCGAGTATAATGATCAACTTAGCACACTTGTATCATAATGTACTATTTTCTTACTGTGGTTGCTCCCAAGCGATATGGCGCGGTGCAGCGTCCAGGCGTCCGACTCAGCCGTGCGCCGCGTGAACACAGCTGGCAGGTACCCGCTTACTCCTGGAAACAACTATAGCTACACTTCGCCGCTATACTTACACAATCTCGTATCTACAACCACCCGTAAAATACACCCGTATTTATAGTGAAAGAAAGGTGGCGTTTCCTTGAATTGGTTGCTCTAGATCCGAAGTTCGAGTAAATATAGAGACGATTTTCTAAGTTCGAGTAAATATAGAGACGATTTTCTATAATACACAAAAACTTATTTGTCAAATAATTTGATAGGTGTGACACGACCATGTACAGAAGTTTAGGGATTCTATGAAATCCAATATTTTGATGCTTATTGGTAAAGTGCCGCTCCGTCGATTTTACTGTTCGTTCTTCGCATGTAAAAATATGGAAAATTTCTGTACTTGGCTCTGACGGGCTATACAACTAAATGACTAATGGCCAATAACATCATTCAGGGCTATTTTACTTGGTAAAAGAGGAGGAAAATATTCCAGATTTTTTGAAGAAACAAGACAAGTTTGATAAACCCGGTTGATTTTGAACTTGGTAGGTAGTAATTAATAGGGCCACCACTATCATGTGATCGCCAATAAACGTGCTGCCAGCGGGAAAATTTATTGTTGACCATGATATAAACATGGACATCTATAGCCAGCTCAAAAATAACCCCATAATTGTACAATTTGTTGAGGTGGGCAGAACATAGAGCGTCTTTATCATAGAGCGCATATGCCGACAAAACATGCTTGACAATTCAAATAGAATATAGCCAATTAAAACTTTCATGAACCAATCACAACATTTTTAAATAATGGGTTGAGTTTATATATAAAGTATAATACAGAAATACATAAGGGGTGACACTTGTTAACATAATTTCAGGACCGTTTTTGAAAGGCAATTTCGTATAAGTAATATTATACGGCTTCTATGTCGCATTTGGTCGTAGCTGTATGGTGCCCCATCTTACAAGGCCTGAATCATCTATTATCAGCAGTGGCTTACCAAGTGATTTGAGGCACCCTTAAATATCACGCAAGTCTATTTATTATAATGGACGGACATGTATGTCTAATATTTATTGGAAAAGCATGAAAAGCAAAATGTGAATAAATGTTACGTACGTGTTTAGTGCATGAGTTTACAAACGAAATAAGCATAAAAGGGTGCCAGTATAAGTACCAGGCTGGCATTTATATATTAAATGGAAAGTAATCACCCTAATCAGTTCACAGTAATTACTTATTTATGTAATAAGTGTAATAACTGGTATAACAAGCAATTGGTATATTTGATAAACGATAAACACATTATATCGCTAGGGAAACAAATATTCAATCCACCGTGATATGAACGAGACTTCTAAGTATACAAAACATCACTACATACACTCGGCTTCAAAAATATGTAAGCGATTTTGATCCTTTTGCCTGAGACGTAGCTCCTCGAACGTTTACATGTTAGTAGACGTGACTGTAGAAAAAGCGTTACAGTTTTTAAACGTTGATACTTCCTCTTCGATTACAATAGCAAGCTAGTCAAACAAAAAACGACTTAATTATCCTGTGGTAAGGTTTATTGCGCGTAGCTCTAAAAACAAATGACTGGCAAATAGTTCGGATCGAATGGAGCGGAGAGAATATGGAGCGACTTGACTTATTATTATTATGAACTGGATCAGGTAATGCTATGGGTTGATGTATTGTTCTGAATGTTCCTCGACTGTTTTTGTTATTTGATAAAATATGTTAATCTTAATATTAACAAATGTAGCTGCACTTCTAGCATGAATTAGACTTAGATACGATACAGTACAGTCGCCATCGGTTATATCGGGGCGGCTACGGTGCTCAAAAATATCATAACACGCACTGTAATGCCTGATAATAGAGGCATGTATACTTAGACAAGTTGCCAATCGCTAACGCTTAATTGTCAATCGTAAACGAAAGGCATCTAACTGTCTTTGTCGCACTAATATGAAAAGTTGACAGAGAGGGAGAACTACGATACGCTACTAAGCGTTAACGATTGGCAACTTGGCTAAGCATCCTGATCAGATATATGTGAGCACCATGGCCGCTCCGGTATATTTATTTATTTATTTTATTTCATTTTATTTATTAAGGTTTACCAACAATTGTTGACATCAATGCATTTGTAACTTACTTGCTAATACATTCAAGGAACGGTGTCACAATCACTTACAGGTAAACACTGCATGCAAAACAATTTTGTATAAACAGATAAGTGTTCATCTTAAATTAAAAAAATAAAAAATACAAACTACTTTAACCACTCAATTGCCTCTGGTAACTCTGGTTACCATTACCAGCTGTCACTCTTATTTTACATAGTAATAAAGCTCAACCAAAATTTCAAAGCAATTGAGTGGATAAACATATCTGCAGATATATTATGATTGATATATGTATGAAGCTGATGTGTTAATTCTTATATCTCTCTTCTTATATCTCATGGCGACTGTACTCGTAGGAAGAGTAACCGGTAAATTGTGTGCTCTGTTGCTTGAAATACTAAAATAGGTCTCGTCTCGACCCTAACTCTCATCGTTCATAACAAACTAAGAACGATTATCTTGGAGTCTAGATGGGTATCTCCGGGATTTGTTCTGTTTATAAATAAAACAGTTATCAGGCACGTGGTAATAAAATTAAATTTCAAATATGTATTAAGTACTCGAACTCATAAATGTTACCGTAAAACATACACAATAATTTATAATTGAGTAATTAACCTGAAAGAAATTTTACAATCGGCGAATCAAAGTCGGATTTGCTTTGTTTTGTTACACGTTCTAACAAAAACAGGGTTTATTTTCTACGCCACGAATTTATATCGAACTTCGTAGTTAAATATCAATGGGAATTTCATCTCGTATCGGTCGTAAAGATGGTGTTAAATCGGTACTTACCGTTTAATAGCAAAATCTCCGGCAGAAGTTACCACAACACAAGCGACTAGACTGGTTGAGTTTGAGTGTACGCTGCACTGTGGATTACCGTAAACATCGAAGTTCGTGAATTTCGAGGATTTTTTGTCCCTGTCACTTCAAACAAAGGCGTCATCAACGTGACAGAGACAGATGTTCGAAATTTACGAGGTTTGCGGTTGGCCTATTGGTTAGCTCACCGGGCCCGACTCACGATTCGACGCTATGTATCTTTTGTGTGTATAGTCTATATAGAAAAAGAGGCGAAGACGTTTGGGCGAAATAGGGATTGGATACCTTAAGCGTTGTGTTCATAGTTGGTAAATACGAGTAGTGCTTTTGTTACCATATTCGGTAAACATTGTCCACAGCGCAGAATTACAGTTATTAGTCTACTAAGGCCCTGAAAGTACAGTGTCTTAAGAGGAAATGGGAGCTGGAAGCATTTAGAGAAATAGGTAGCTATTTGAATAAACTATTGTTGTCGCTTTGAACGTTACACCTAAAAAATGGACAACTGCATATTTGCCAGATAATACCTACCTAAAATTGATGAAAACTGGGTTTCATAGTGCCCTGTTTTCTCCTCCAAAAATAGACCAATAATACAATTTATTTCGAAAATAATGTAAGAAAGGATTTTTTTGTTAATATACAAAATACTTTTTTTGTTAATATACAAAATACTTTTTTTGTTAATATACGTATTTTCTAGGTATTTCTTTTAAGAATGTCTGAATACGCATAAAAAATTTGGGTATTGTCGTAGTTTCCGAATGCTTCTAGTTTTTTATAATAATAAGGATATCAAAACAAGCAAGACATACCGGCATAGGCATGGCAAAAGTAGATTATTATGAAAAAAAGTTTGCTAAAGTGTCAGTATCCAGGGAGGAAACAGGGGAAGCCGTTTGTATGGAAAAATGCAGTCCCATTGAGTGAAAGAGACATGTTTACACGAATCTGCTGTAGGTCCTCAGATGCGTATAAAATATAAACGAGTCTCGGACATGATGTGCGTGTGGACAGGTAGCGGAAGGGGTGGGACACTATAAGGGTAGCTAAAGATTGTAAACGATTTTGAACTTAATGCCTCCGATATAAGTTCTGAAGCTTATATATTATTAGACGTTATTGTACAAGTAGTTCATCCCATCAGTTCGTGTGGGTCACGGGAATTTCATCCTACTTCTCAAACTAGCGGTAATAGCAGGGCGGGTCATTTTCCCGTACACACAATCTCGATCGTCTACTAGTTTATTTTTTACTCTAGAGTATTTTAGGGTTCCGTACCTCAAAAGAAAAAAAAGGAACCTGAAATTATTTAATAGGCGAATAATGAACACCTCCCCTCTTCTGACCTAAGAGACTACTGGGCTTAATATTTTGAAAAAATATAGAAAATAGTTCCTTACTTATAGGTCGTTTACAGGAAAACCTATAAGAAACCAACAAAGAAATAGTATTTGAAAATATTTGACAATCTCAATATTCGTGAACCCTTTCCACGGGAGTCAAGCTCGCACTTGGCCGGTTTTTTTCAACACTGATTAACTTCATCATCTGCTTCGGACTGTTTTGCTTTGTGAATCTTTTACACATGTTTATGCTCTAAACGTCTACAAAACGATGACTAAACTAAAACGGCGTTGGCTAGGCCGTAAATCTAGGTTATTCGTAGTATTGAAATATGATATGTAAATACTATACCTAAATTGATGGAAACATAAAAACTATGCAGGATAGATTGTTTATATTTTAAGAAAAACCGGAAGTCAATTGTTTTATTACCTACCTATCCCATTTGTAAGTGAACCGGTCGGTGCAAATATTATTTCGGCAACTATAACAATAAGATCATACTCGTAATCATAAATCAATTCAGTTAATTATCTATAGAATATTTCCTTAGGATTATATTTTTGTAAAACTACTGATTGATTAGTATTGTAGGACAAAATAAAGAGCGAACCCAAACGACGCCTTGTGTTCTTGTCACTCAGTGGGCATAGCATATGATTGCTGCGACAATATGTTGCTGTAAGATAAATAAGATAATATGTCGCCAACCCTCTTTTTGTATTTTTTGTGCAATAAAGATTAAATAAATAAATAGTTAGTAAAATACGGGACATTTACCTCGCGGCGACATACTGTCGCACCAACGATGTGCTTAGTCTACAGGAGCAACACTGGCAAATTGTCAACTTCTCACGTCGGTTTTGACAAGTGTTGAATCATCTACAATATCTACATAACTTCTTAGTACATATTTTCTTAATACGTTTTAGCAATCATTGTATTTCCGAATACATACGCCATCAATTATTAGATTGATCGTGTATGGGAATTTGATAATTGAGGGGCGGAGAAGCGGGGAGAGCGGAAGGTAAATACGAATACCTATTGCCGAGCTAACTACATATGTACAGTCGACGTCAAAGATATCATTATGGTTTAGATGCCAAAAATGTATTTAGACGACCTTATTGCCTTAACATGAAGGTTGTGTAAATACATTTTTGGCACTTATTGACTTCGATTGTACCGTTAACTTCGAAATTCGATCATTTCATTTCGAGAATTTGCCTGTTTCACTCCAACAAAGGCTACATTACCATTAGTGTAACATAGACGAATTTTCGTAATGTGCGAACTTCGTTAATCACGGTTGGCTTACTGTATTGGGAAAATAGAAGCACAGCCGGCCTAGCCTTAGCCAAGATGTCATTCTACAATCGTATACGATAAGCGATATAATAAATGTATGAGGATGACGGATTCGAACGAAAAGTCACGTGACCATTTCCATACATTATCGTCTTGGCCTGCTGTAGGTCCAACTAAAATTATATATATTTCACGCTAGGACTCACGTATTTTAAGCCAAGACTGCATTGACTTTTGAGGAAGCATGTCGAGCATTCTTCGACTTAAGAAACTTGAGTACCCCACGTGAAATATAAGTTTAGTATGAATTAGTCTCACAAGTTTTGTATTTCACAAAACTCATTTTTATTTCACAACTGTGTGAAAAAAAAACTCATACGTCATAGTGAGTAGTGAGGTGGTGTCAGCGTCAGCACCCGACCTTCAACTTGCCCTTCAGATATCGAGCACGGCGCACCATTGTGCTACTCGTATAATTCGGTAGCCCTACCGCAAAAATCGAAAATAGTAAAGGCCATAGTCGGATTTTCATAGTAAGTCAGCCTTTAAATCAACCAGACTCTAATATTTTTTTGTGAGTACCTCTTATGGTGAAGAATATTTCTGCTGAGTATCAACGTCCTATCGGTGACAGTTTTTGACTTATGATTTTTTTTAGTTTTTTCTTTAATGTGTTGTATCTCAGGATGTATAAAAGCGAATTGCTTCAAATTTTGAAATAATGTTCTTTATTTAGATATGCATCGAATTTAAAAAAATGAATATCGATTGTCGTATAAAAAAAAGAAAAAAAAAGACCAAAAAATTTTTCATATTTTTTTTGTGTACCTATGAAGTAGTGACACCTCTATTTTCTTTTTCTAATTATAGACCATACATTGGCCTACTAGTTGCCTAAGTATCAAAATTTTCCAGGCGGTACTTCTTACCAAAAATCGGCAATATGTGTGGTCAAGTTCTGCATTCAATCGGTGTTTTTCAATGTAGTATACAAACTCTTCATTTATATTTGAGTTTTCTTATCAGGTTATCTTATTTAAGAGTAAATGCTAATGACAACTTAATGTCATCATGATGCAAGCTGTTTATTTCATTATTAATCGGCCGTTTACCATTTCAACTAGCGTATATAGTAATATATTCAAGAAATATATTATTTTTTATGAATATCTCATAAATAATATCGAATTACGCTAGTTAAAATAATAAACGGCCGATTAATAATGAAATAAACAGCTTGCATCATGATGACATTAAGTTGTCATTAGCATTTACTCTTAAATAAGATAACCTGATAAGAAAACTCAAATATAAATGAAGAGTTTGTATACTACATTGAAAAACACCGATTGAATGCAGAACTTGACCACACATATTGCCGATTTTTGGTAAGAAGTACCGCTTGGAAAATTTTGATACTTAGGCAACTAGTAGGCCAATGTATGGTCTATAATTAGAAAAAGAAAATAGAGGTGTCACTACTTCATTGGTACACAAAAAAAAATATGAAAAATTTTTTGGTCTTTTTTTTTCTTTTTTTTATACGACAATCGATATTCATTTTTTTAAATTCGATGCATATCTAAATAAAGAACATTATTTCAAAATTTGAAGCAATTCGCTTTTATACATCCTGAGATACAACACATTAAAGAAAAAACTAAAAAAAATCATAAGTCAAAAACTGTCACCGATAGGACGTTGATACTCAGCAGAAATATTCTTCACCATAAGAGGTACTCACAAAAAAATACTAGAGTCTGGTTGATTTAAAGGCTGACTTACTATGAAAATCCGACTATGGCCTTTCGAATATATGTCACTGACACTCCAATGAAGGCATCAGCAGGTCTAGCCAAGATGCCATTCTGCAATGATCACAATAATGTATGGAAACGAAACATACACACAGACGGAATTATTGACACATTTATGTTACTAGGGATGAGGAAAGCAACTATAATTTGTCAAGTAAATTGTGTAGGTCGGTAGATAGCATCTACCTTCTGTGTATTATCCTTAATGTATCGAGACTAAAAGCGCCATACACAGTTAGATTTCACTAGTTGCCTATTATTATTGAGACGCAAAGAGCGTAAATGAGTCTCTTTTGAAATAAAATCTTACCTCCATATTCATAAACGTCTCCTAATTTAGCAAGCCGCTAGGTATTGTTTCTCCCTTTCGGTATTATCAATATCGTGGGGTTAGAGCAAGACCACATTTCATTGAAAATGAAAATTGAAGTTGGTTTTGACAAATCGTATTTTATGCCAATGACAGAAAACTATTTGCGAAAAGATGTTTTACCAATCTTGCTAACATCGTGTGGTTGCTAAGACCGACTGGCCGAGGGCTGTAGGCATCAGCCGCGAAAGCTAAGCACGTGGGTTCGATCCCCGCCTCGGACGTTGGTGATCTTGGTCGTTTTTTCTTTGGTATATGACATCCAATATTTATAATGTTTTACCAAAATAGTTGGTTCTAACCCGGCGATATGTGTGTAAGATGGAAAGGGACAAAGAATAGCGGCTTGTTAAGCTAGGAGACGTTTATGAATAAGGGGGTTAATCAGAATGTTAATAAAAGAGGGACGGATAGTCTATCTCGTAGCGACATAATGTCGAACAATCTTGTGCTGAGCCTACTGACCTAATTAAGCGTTATGTATAATATGTTCTCTGAATAATGAGTCAGAAAATTAAACAGTTCTAATCATGATAGACGTTTTATTTGCATGCTTTAGGTACAGCTATGTATACTTCTTATCAAAAGGTTAAAATCCATTGATTATAAACGTAATACTAATTAATCATCCATTGTTTTTATTCAAGACGTTGAATACCGTGTCAAACAAGCATGACGAATTGACGATAGTCAACCTCCAACAACTGTATCAGATGAAATAAGATAATAGATACTGGGTGACTGAGCTCTACTCGCTATCTCGAAAACTGGCATTTTCCTAGAAATAAGACTAAGAACCCTTGAAACCCCTTTCGTTTGCAAAAGAAATGGGATCAAAATCGTTACAGCCAAAATAGCATATTTTAATAGAAAAAAGATACATTTTATAAGTATACAGTGTGATACCATTCTTGCAGGCTTTAATTGAAACTGAGCAACGAAATTCAGAGTTTTAACTAAATTTTGAGATGAGAACTTATCTCAGCATTATTTCATTAAAAACACATTTTTATTCTCTAATTTCATCATCATCATCATCATATCAGCCGAAAGACGTCCACTGCTGAACATAGGCCTCCCCCAAAGATTGCCACAATGACCGGTCCTGCGCCACCCGCATCCGCTTATTCTCTAATTTAATGAGAAGCAATGTACAACCAATCGTTAATTATCTCTTACGCGTTTCACAACTAAGCAGTACACGTGTTACATTTACGCCCTTAAATAATATTAATTGTACCTACAATTAGTTAAAATATTTGTATTCTTGAAAATGGATTAGTAATACATATTATTAGCCCGTTTTAATAAAAGCCCGCATTATGACAACAGACTGTATAATGTGCAATTGTTTGCACAAAAGATCATTTCACGATTCTGATCTTAAATTCTAACACTTTGATGGTCACGATAACCCGTAGACCATCCACGTACAAACCTTGCGACGACATGCCATATAAATCGACGGGAATATAGTCTGCATACAATTACGCCCCAGGATTAGAAATGTACTTCAACAATAATACAAGGTTATCACTTGTCATTCATATTATAGACAGTCTGTCTATAGATTGCAACTAAAATAGAAGTGACTAACGGTGATGTATTGAAGGGTACTTTATTGCAAGAAAAATAGTTTGATACATTTTCCTAATCATAATAATCCACTAAATATGCCCGCGAACGCATCACCATTTTTTTTATACAAAATTCTAAATATCTTATAGGTGCGTTTATGTATTATAGATCCTTTTATGATTGTAAACTATACTATGTAGCAGGTAGATAAAGAAATTCGCGAATTCTTCAAACTTCGTGAGGCGTAATGACGATAGTGACGTTATGAAAACCAAACAAATCTTGTCGTGTTTTCTTTATTAGTAGGTACAAACAAGGAAAACGCGATTTTATAACATAGAATCTATAGGTTTGTTTGATTTGTTATTAGATCTAGATTAGAACCTGAACCTTGTGCATTGTTATAAGATTATTCGCTTCTACTATCAGAACAGTTTATCAGAAATACTATCAGAACAGTTTAGTTATCAGAATGAAATGTTTGCACTCGTTATCGAAGTTTTGTACACAGAACTCGGGCATTGCCATTTATACGCCGGAAATAAATCAATAATCTGAAAATCATAGTAATAATAAAAACACTTATACAAACTATCTTATCATCGCGAATATAAATGATAACATCACCGCTTTACACAAATATCAACTTTAAATCTACAAACATAAGAAACAAAATCTACGAACGACGTCGGTAACCATAGGCAACGGATTCTATTTTGCGCTACACCGGCCGGCGAATACAAGTTTGTTTGGAAGATATCCAAATGTTTACACGAATGTGGATAAGATCATATGTTGTGACGTAACTTATTGATATGAGAAAACACTAATTATATACCGCAGAGATAACAACGAAGGTAAACAGGGTCAAAGTACAAAACCACGCACAGAACGCGAGAAGCGTATCCAAAATACGTTTTAAAAATAGTTACAGTAAATATAATACAAACTAACCTTCTTTCACTGCCATTAACCGTAGGCAATTCATGAATTTAGCCATAGTGACGTCACGATCAGAAGATAGTTATAAATAGTGCTGCCTACTTGTCTGTGAAGTGAACTGCGGGTGTGTGAGTGACGTTGGTAGCGCGGCGATGTTGCCATTTCATGAATACTTGCAATATTTCAGGGAAAAAATAAAGTGCATTTACGTATATGTACGTTAGTGAATGAATATTCAAAATTAAATTTGTTTTTAATGATCATGATGCTAATTTTTGCATTGTATGAAAAGGTTGAAAGTACCACCTACCAGCTACCACACTGTTATCTATACGTTGGTAAACCTTATGCCTTTTGTAATCAAGACCACAGATGTACAGTAAAAAAGTGTTGCTGTTTGTATTTGTACCACTCATCGGCGCCGTTTTGATAACCTGGTTGTACTAGTACTCACACATGGGGAATTTCATCGCTTTTCATGCAGGTTCGATCAACGCTGGATTGATGAACAGGATGCTTAGTTGCCAATCGCTAGCGCTTGGTAGCGTATCGTAGTTTTCCCTCTCTGTCACTCTTGCATATTAGTGCGACAAAGACAGTTAGCCGCCTTTCGGTTACGATTGACGTTTAAGCGCTAGCGATTGGCAACTTGGCTAAGCACCCAGGTAGTCCATACATAACGTACCCGTCAGCCACGAAGTCCCCGGCACCCAGCCGTCGGGCGAGCTGTCGAAGGCCTTCTCCTCGACGTAAATGTAGTCTCCTAGCACCAGTTCCAACTCGTCGCTCGCGAGCGGCGAGTAGCCCTGCGTCACTTTGTGTACCTATTAAACGAAACGAATTTGTAGGTTACGTATTTTTTTTTATATTGGCTAACAAAGTAGCTTGGGCACCACTTTTCACTTACGCTCAGGTGGAGTGAGCGTAAGTGAAAAGTGGTGCCCAAATCGCGGCGGCAACGAACAGCAAGTAACTTGTCAGTTGCCACCGCCTTGTTGGCCCGCTAGATGCTTATTCAAGCTTTGTTTGGGGTGAAGACACAATTATCAGCATGCGTACGCATTTTGTCTATAGAAAATGTCAGTTTAGTATGAGACCTCGTCCAGCTTTCCGCACGCGTACGCATGCTTACACGTTTCATATAAAACGGACAATTTGTCTTCACCCTTAAAGGATCCCAACTTATACGTATAAGGAAACACGTGTGCCAGTACAGAATTCCAATTTTTAATAGTCCGGCATATGAATGAATTGCCGAATTTATAGTTTAGTTTTAATTTAGTTCCGAAATTCAAACTTCGAGATAACTTTTTAGAGTTACAACAACTTTCCTTCTAGCTTTGGAATTAGACACCGATTTTTGAAACAAAAAAATAAGCCTAAGCGCCGATGAGATTTGAAGTCACAGTCAACTATTTATCTATCAAACAAACAATTTTAAGAGTTATAAGAGTAATCCCCTTAACCTAACCTAACCTAACCACCAGCAAACTGACAATTCAGGTGCCGACTTAGGTATGCCTAGGTGCTGTTTTAAGCATAAAATACTATCATGTCCCCCCATGAACGAAGTCCTGGATTCGCGCCTGTTCCCTTTCGGTCTTATGAAGTGAAGTTTATTCACGAAAACATGTGGTATGTAGTTGGGAAAACATGTGGTATAAAGTAATTATAGGTATTAAGTGAACATGATTGACCCTTAACATGTTCGGCCTTATGGCATGAGAAAATTATTATTATACAGTGTGTGTCTACGATACTGGCTTTTATCGAAGCCGAGGAATGTGATGCAGATTTCTAGCCAAAACGTGAACATTATTCGATTCAAAATGCTAATTTTAAAAGTAATTAACTTTCTAAGAAAAGTTAATTGAGAAGCAATGTACTTAAAAATGGATCGTTAATTTGCACTTCACAATGACAAATCACAGCCACTCACAACGTTTGACAACTAAGCAGTACACGCGTTACATTGATCGATCGGAGGAAATAAAATTAATTGTACGGTCAATTTAATTATTTGTCAAATGTTAACACTTGAAAACGATTGCTAGTAATGCGTATTATTACCCATTTTCGTAAAAGCCCGGGTCATGGACACACACTGTATACATATTGATAAGACCAAAAGGGACATACAATACTTATCGGCCTGCTGAATTAGGAGATGAATAGCGGGGTAACAATTTAAATAAACAATTTTCTCATTCAACATCAGCACTAACCTGGTGATTAGCAAACTTCGGATCTCTAGAGTAAAGCCGGAGCTCCCAGCTAGATGTCTCCAAAGGCTGCAGCTCATCCACCAGCGCCTTCAGCCCGTCGAACGCCGACACCTCGAAGTGGTACGCGAGCGTGATGTGCAGCGATTTCACGTGGGCCTCCAGGTTCACGGCTAGTGAAGCGATTTGGTTGAGAAAAATGTCCTACACCCTCAATACAAGAGTAAAGTAAATAATCTCACGAGCGTCATACCTGTCATTGTTTAATTGATTGAGTGATTGTGACACTGGATAATATATCATGTCATGTCATCATCGGGCTATATTCGGCCTATGCTTAGCGTTATGCGTTAGGAGGTAAATGCCCATAATCGCTGCGCTGGGCAAGCGGGTTGGCGATCGCAGTAGTGTGTCCATTATGATTCATGATGCTGCTGCCCATCATCAATCTTCGATAAATAAATGGTCAGTGACACTGCAATCCCATAGCCGACTCTTACGTCGCCCACGGGAAGAGTTGGGGTGGTGACAAATGTATTCTTACTGCATAAATCAATGTACTACTAAATCATCGCACGGCATAAATACGACAAATACCCATACGACAAAATTATCACTATCCTTTTGCCCATGCATAGAACAGAAAATATCTATATTCTATTCAGGCACGGTGAAACAGGCTCGAAGCTGTGTATCGATTTTGAGCGGCCGATGTTTGAGAAGTTCAAGTTGCCGCGCACAGCGCAGTAATTATATTGCGCGGCTGCCGTGCGGGCCAATGTTCGATGATTTGCCGCACGAAGTCGATACACTTTTAGAGCAGACGGATGCCTCGTATGAGGTACAGTCGCCATCAGATATATCGGAGCGGCCACGGTTCTCAGAAATATCTGAGCACGCCTACATTACCATGGCGTTACAGTCCACGTTCAGATATTTTGAGCGCCATGGCAGCTCCGATATATCTGATGGAGTGATGGCGACTGTATGTCCACACTGACCAAGCTGCCTCTTGCGGCAAATTTTCTCGACCACAGTGTGTACACGGCTCATGAGTAGTACCAGGATAGAACCAGATACAGTACACCTTAAATATTTTTCTATAAGTACAAACACATTACCTAATGAAGTATGATAACAAGTGTCTAAACAACTCTAATAATATTGCAAAAAAATACAAAAATAACAGACAAAATTATAATAAAAAAATAAACAAGCATTTGTTGACTGATGAGCATGCACTGAACTATGAATACTATATGGTTGCTGAAGGCTGAATAGTTAGCTTTGTTACAATGATATAAGAAGTATTTTACCATGAAGCAATGGAACTTTTCAATATTTAAATCTATGATTGATTAAGATAATAGTGTGAGTAATCAATACCATACAGGTTGGAAACTGTTTTAATTCATGTTTTATACCAAAACAAAATATTTTAGGGCATGGCTGATTTGGCTAACATGATTTACTCTAAAATGTAACTGCATATTTTAAATTAAATTGGGACTATCGGCTATAGGTCTGTCTACTATGAAAAGTAAAATGCAGTGTGACTAAAGGTCTTAAAAATAATAAATGCAAGTGTTTGTATTTAAACTTTTGCATGTAACTCTCTGAAAATCTCCAGTGAAGTTGTAACTTTGATATTGAAACACAAGTTGTTGATCATATGGTGAACTGCTCAGTGCTTAATGAGGCATACTAAAAGTCCCGATTTAGTTTAAAATATTAGTTTTAAAGTTAAAATAAGCAATTGCAAATAAGGATATAGCTGTATTATTTACCTTTACAACATGCAGGCTCTTCTAACACCTCTCTAGTTTACTGATAAATAAAAGAATAATATTAAATAAATAATAAATATAAGCAGTCTATAGTACAGGACTACTCTTACATTTAATTGGCTTTTCTTGGGGCATTGTGCACCACGGGAAACATGTCCCCAATGCATCCAAATGTTCATATGTATCCATGGATACACCCACTGTGTAAAAACAACCAGTGTTTAGTATTTTAGTATAATATAAACACATGTAGTGAAGGTACAAATATAAAACCACATTCACTGTGTAGGACAAAGAAGTTTCATCAATTTTTACTAAGCTTTGGTGAAATTTCTTAACCAACTATTAATCTTTAATTTAATTATTTCCAATCAATTTATATTTAGCTTTTGTTCTCAATTAACTGATAAAAGTCAATCACATATCTATGGGTGTAATGCATGTTATAACATATTTGTGAGAGGATTATTTTTCATGTATTTATGCGCTTACTAATATAATACTAACAAACAACTGAGCTTAGAACATGTATACTGAGTAACCATGTGAATTTAGTACTTATAAATTATAGTATTATACCATACTAAGGAAACACAATGTTATCTACTTCCCAACACCTGGATGAATTCCTTTTATACCAAACAGAGCATTTGTTGGCCATCTTTAACTGGTAATAATGTTAAAGAGGAAAATATTGCATAGTTAAAATATACATAAGCAATTTTTATTCATTCTTAATATCTTAATCTTGTACAGTTAATATCCTGGTCTAAATAAATAATATTTTTGTCACTAGTAAGAGAGCAAAGTATTGTTATGATTATCAGATATTTCTTATTTGACAACCACTGCTATAGAGATCTAAACCAGCAAGGAATATACTAATTGTAATACTGGGAAAATGTATAAAACTTACACAATGTTGAAACTTGCTTCACATATTGGACTGCTATTTTCTTTAAGTATTCTGCATGTTCTTCAGACACAAAGAGACCCATGAAGTTCTGCGAGATGTAGGGATCCAGCTTCAGAGGACAGGCAGGGGGATCCCCTACTGTTTCTATGACATTTTTCACTGCTTTAGCTAGTTGCAGGGAGGTCTCATCAGGGGCCTGCAGAATTTGAGGCCTTATTAGAATCTAGATATTCATAATTTTGCCATTTATTGAATTATATGATTGTAAGCAACATACAAAAAAAAGTATAGTTTGCAATCCAGAAAAAAACCTTGTATACTCATATAAGAAAAAAACCTAATTAGACAAGGGTATTTCAAGGTAGACACTATTTATCAGTTTACTTGCCTTAAAAAATGAGACAAGAGTAATATGAGGCGGGAAATTATGTGCTCCATTCCATCCACCTAACTTCTTGGACTTGGCCCAGAAGTCGTGCAACTGCGAGAGGAGCGCGCCTGTCGGGCTTGCGTACAAGATATACTCCCGCGGCTCGTCGGCGTCAATATACC
>JALPQI010005305.1:0-70858 GCA_025490895.1 Thaumatotibia leucotreta | reverse complement strand
CGGTATCTTGTCAATGTGAGGAAAAATGACAAAACTCCTATAGCTTGGACTAAAGAGGCGGAAGAAGCGTTCGAGCAGTGTAAAATAGGTCTTAAGGACGCCGTTACACTGTCTCATCCCCAGTGGCGTGCACAGGGTTTTTGGTCAGGGTAGGCAAATTTTTTTTACCTGCGGAACAAATTAATTTGAACATCACATTGCCAACTCGCGGGTTATGTATGTACACAGACTTTCACTAAAATTCTATAACATGCGACACAACCTAAGTAAGTCTTATTTATTTTATTTATCTCGACCGTAAGTCTCGATGTAACATAAGCACCCAATGCTTTTCAGATCGCTGGTTTTTTCCGGCAGAAATGCAACCAGCCAGCTAAAATGTTCGTACCTACCTAATTTACGTGAGATTGGCGAGTACGGCTACGGATACGGACAAACTAACAACAACTTTTGAAATAATTACAATACAACTGTTGCATACACGTACCTTTACAAACTTCTTTTGTTTTATTTGTTAAAATCTGCTAAATCAACACGTAAACGAGACACAACACAGTCACAGCTACAATCATCATTCACAATTAGAACTCATATCATAATTCAGTCACGCACGGCCACATCTAACACAATTACACTAAAAATTAAATCGAAAACGTAACAAAATCGCTCCATATCGAACTATACATAATAACAATAAAAGAGTTTTGATATTTTCAAAAAATATCTGCTTCTAACCTTCAAAAGTGTATTGCATTGCAAATTTCAACAAAAATGACTGTTTGTATTTGTAAACAAATAAACCGGACATATTGTAACGCCTCTCGCTTCAAGTAAAAACCATACCAAAGGGGACCTTTTTAATTTGGCCACGACTTTGCGCGACCAGTAGACCTACCGCGAACGATTGAAGTGTGCTTCTCTGTCGCACTTACGTTCGAATGTACAAGTGCGAGAGTGAGACAAAACTTCATTCGTGGTAAGCCCTCAACTATGGCGACTCCATAAGTTGAGATACCAATATCGGCTCTCTCTCGCACCTATGGCATAGGCGCCGCTTATTTTCGTTCTTGTGTGCGTCATTTTCTATCTATGTGTGAACTGGGCAAAAATATGTATATAGTTCACGGACATGATTACACAAACGCACGGTGTGAGTATGTGTGTTTTTGCAGGCTGTAATAGCAGTTGCCTTAGGCTACGTCCGCACAGACAGGTGGTTTGCTTAGCGCCTAGAGCCTAGCGAGTCGCATAGTGAGTAGCTTAGTAAAGCGAACGTTCTGGAATGTTCGCGAGCGTCCGCACTGCGCGCTTGGCGCCTAGCTAGTCGCTTGGCGTCTATCGATGTTAACAAACGTGTTGGTTTTTTTGTCGTGAGGCGCGAGGCGTTTTATAACAAAAAATGGATGACATATTAATTGCATCAGTTTTTAAAAGGGAGCCTCTATGGAATCCTGCTCATGAACTCCATAAAAATGCTGTTGTGTTGAAGAAACTTTGGGAAGAGGTGGCAGTCGAAGTAGAAAAAGATGGTAAGTACTAAAAAGTGAATTATTTATTTGTGATGAAATATTTTTTTTTTACAATGAGAAGTCAATGCTGTGACTGTATATTATGGCGCTGAATTATGTTTTCCGGCAATGAGTTGTTCTGCCAGGTAAGCGATCCAATTCCGTTGAAATAATTCACCAATATGTCTCTTGTTTGTAATGCACTGTCTGAAAATCTGTATTGAGTCCTGGTGGATATTGGTGCACTAGTAATAGTAGAATCCATGTCCTGTTGAACCGTTGATCGAACTTCCATCATAACAAAATTGTGGAGAATGCATACAGCCTTCGTAATTGAAATAGCAGTATTGACCTTGGCTTCAATAGCTTTCTGCAAAATCCTCCATTTTGCTGCCATTATACCGAAACAGCACTCTACACTTCTGCGAGCTCTAGAGAGTCGGTAGTTGTAAATCGTTTTTGTGTTCTCAATATTTCTTAATGGAAAAGGCCTCATTAAATAATTCATTAATGGATAACCACCATCTCCGACTAAGACAAATGGTATTTTAATATTTGTATTAGGAATTTCTTTCTCCGATGGAATAATGAGGCCATTAGTTTCTAACATGTGAAACAAAGATGAACTTCTAAAATTTCCAGCATCGCACTGACGCCCCTCTGCTCCAATATCTACTAAAATAATTTTACAGTCCGCATCAACTACAGCTTGTAGTAAAATAGAAAAATATTGCTTGTAATTGTAATACAAAGATCCGCTATTACATGGACACTGTACCCTTATATGTTTCCCATCAATTGCACCAATGCAATTGGGGAAATTCCACTTGTTATAGTACTTATCAGCAATTTCGTACCATTTGTCCGTCGTTGGAATTGGCATGTATTGGTCTTTCAGTGTAGTCCACAAAATGTTGCATGTCTCACTTACAATCTCGGACACTGTAGTGCGACCTAAGCGGAAATGCAAAGCAAGAGACCTATAGGATTCTCCAGTAGCCAAATATCTGAAAAAAAAGAGTACTTAATACTTGAACAATTCAATAATTACTGGTTTTTGTTTCAGTCAAAACTATCAAAGCAAGATGGAAAAATCTGAGAGCTTATTTTTTTAAAGAGTGTGGTAAGATTGATAAGCCAAAAAGTGGAGATAGCGCTGATAAAATATGTAAAAGTACGTGGCAGTATTATGATCAATTATTGTTTTTAAAGAGCAAGAAGACTCAGAGCGAGAGCTCTGCGAGAGATTCAAACTTAAGTACAGATAATGATGAAAATTATTCTATAGTGACTGACACAACATTAGATGAGCTGCAGAATCCAGGTTCTGTGCAGAATTCTACTTCAGAAACAATTACAAGTGATACTCAAGAAACTCAGAGGTATAGTCAAACATCACAAAGGAAGAAAATTCGTTTGAACAGAACCGAAAACAATGATCAACTTTTAGAAATAGAAAAGAAGAAGCTTGAGATTCTTCAGAGGGAAAGTATCAAAGAAAAAAGCGATGATTTACTGTTTTTTGAGAGTCTTTTGCCTTATATGGAAAATATTCCATTAAGGCGTAAACTAAGATTAAGATCGAAGATTCAAGATTTAATTTTGACTGAAATTGAAGCTGTAGGAGATAATATTCAACAGTCTGTTCCAGTGATGCATATTCCTGATCCAAATATAAATCCTCAACAATCAGTGGAATATGAATTGCACGTCCAGAATTCATCTGAAGAAAATTTAATTCATCATATGCAAATGGAGAACAATTCTGCTTTGATTAGTTTCATAAAAAATTACAAATAAGTCATACAATTTTTTTTTTTCCTTATGTCTTAAATAATTGTGTTTCTTAAGTTTTCTTAATAAATAAAAATCATATTTATTTTGAGTTTCACTTACCTCAAAGTAACAACTAGTCGTTCTTCAGCTGATATGCTTTTTCGAAGATGAGTATCCAAATGAGTTAATTTTCCTTTAACTTTACTGAGAAGTAGATCAAATGTTTCTCTGGTCATACGCAAATATTCGTAAAATTTTTCATCAAAATTACGCAATTGTTTATACAGAACATGAAACTCCCCATCACTTGACCGTGACTTATTTATGCCATGAACCCAACATGATGGATAAGGCCGTGTTATGGTATATTTTAAAGATGTATTTTCTGTAAGTAGCAGTTTTAGAGCTATTTTTGAAAGCGACATCTCGTCAAAGTGCCGACAAGCAAATGATCAAGGCACCTAGCGATCCACCACGCAAACCACCTACAGTGCGGTCACCGTGGTATCCTAGCAAGTAGCCAGAATACAAGCCAGTAGGCTCTAGGCGCTAAGCAAACCACCTGTCTGTGCGGACGTAGCCTTATCCCGTGTCGCTCTCCGCGTTCTGGCGCAGCCGCGCGCGAATTCCGCCTATGCAATCGTATGCGAGCCGAGTCGCGCGCAAATTTAAATCGCCGCGAGCTCCGTTAATACTAAAGGGATAAGTGGATTTCTTTCAGAAAACATTACACATTATTATAATGGAGACGAATAAGTGTATGTATATTCTATTCTGCTAGGGTAGGCAGTGCCTATTTGCCTATATGGAGTGCACGCCACTGCTCATCCCCGTATCGATGCGCAATTGGCGCTTATGACCGATGCCTCAAATAGTTCTGTCGGGGGGGGTTTTACAGCAATTAATTGACAACAAGTGGGAACCGTTAGGTTTTTTCTCTAAAAAGTTAAGCAATGCTCAAAAAAGTTATTCAGCTTACGACCGCGAACTATTAGGACTGTACCTTTCAATTAAATATTTCCGGAAATCGTTTGAAGGCCGACAGTTGATATTGTATACCGACCATAAGCCCTTATGTCATGCATTCCATAAGTTAGGCGGCAATAACAACGAAACACCACGGCGAGCAAGACAACTACTGTTCATTAGTGAGTTCACAACGGACATTAGGCATATAAGTGGGAAGGAGAACGTTGTTGCCGATACTTTGTCGCGCATAGAGACTATTGTTTGCCCCACAGTGCTTGACTACGCGGAACTCGCTGTTGAGCAAGCAAAAGACGAGTGGTTGAAAAACATGACGCAATCAGGCCAACCGGACGGAAACGGTAATATAATACTTAAAGCAATAACAATACCTTCTTGTAACCGACCCGTTTATTGTGAAATGTCGCTAGAGAATATAATACGTCCATACATACCAGAAAAGTTTAGGCAGTTAGCGTTCAAGAGTGTGCATGATTTGAGTCACCCCGGAACGTGAACTACTGGTAGAATGGTTTCACGTAAATTTTTCTGGCCTGGTATGAACAAAGACGTTGGGACATGGGCAAAGTCATGTATATATTTACAATGTCAAAAGTCGAAGATTAGTCGAGCATATTCACGTGGATTTAGTTGGTCCGCTACCGACATCTCCGCATGGTAATCGCTACCTCCTAACTATAGTAGATACAGACGTACAGGCTGGCCTGAAGCTTTTCCCATAGATGAAATGTCAGCCGAAGTAGTATCTAAGGTTATGTACGACGAATGGATCTCGCGTTATGGTTGTCCGACGAGACTCACGACGGACCAAGGCAGACAGTTCGAAAGTCATCTCTTCCAAGAACTGATGAAGTTCTTAGGTATTAAAAAAATTAGGACTACCCCATTTCATCCCCAAAGTAATGCTAAAGTTGAAAGGTTTCATCGCAGCCTTAAATCTGCGCTCATGGCAAGGATAAAAGATAACTCTTGGGAGACGAGTTATCCACCGTCATGCTAGGTTTGCGCGCCGCCGGTCGTAGCGACAACGGCATTAGCGCCGCTGAAATGATGTTTGGACGGACCATACGGTTGCCAGGAGATTTCTTTGTCACACAGTCTACGGAATCAGGGGACCCTTCGAATTTGGTAGATAACATCCGTAATAGAATAAAAGAATACAAACCCAAATCTTTAGGCTCACGTAACAATAGAACGTTATTTGTGCATAAAGATTTGCAAACCTGCGAATACGTTTTTGTTCGCGATGACACTGTGAGAAAATCCTTGCAATCGCCCTATATGGGACCTTTCAAAGTTCTAGAAAGAGATGACAAGATATTTTTAATTCAGTACCCCAACAGGCAAACCCGAATTTCGATAGATAGGTTAAAACCAGCTTACGTGTTGAACGAAGAAATAAATTCAAGTACGCGATCAAGTGGTAATAAGGTAGGCGACTACACTACCGAGCGCGGCAAGTGTAAGGGCTTGATTTCCTCCTACGCTGACGTCGGTCGCTGACATCGGTCGCGCGTACGAATATCCACAATATCAATGGGCCTCCGCACTGCAACGCCGGCGTCCGCGGCAGATTTATTGCTACGCGCCGCTGATGGCGCGCGTCGGTCTCGCTCGTCAGCGCCGCGTACGTCGGTGTGCTGACGCGTTATAGATCGCTATTGCGCGCTCAGTGCGAAGCTGGCCGCTACGCTGTACGCACGCGTACCTGGCACAGGCGATCACACAATTGTATTTTACGGGCAACTATGGCTGACACGACGCTTGACACAGAGAGAGTGATAAGTGAGGTGCGCCAGCGCCCTGAACTGTGGGATTTAACTCATAACTTGTATAAAGATCGGGATGCAAGACAAAAGGCATGGACGCAAATTTGCGAGACGTTGTACCCAGACTTTTTAAGTTTCGAGGATCGGAAGAAAAAGGACATCGGTGAGTAAAACATATTTTTTTTTTAGTATTTAATTATTATTAAACTTAAACACATCTATAACTGTGCTCCGTAATTGTAGGTAGGTGCATTTATATTTATTTTTAATGAATAGATTGGTTTTGCCAGGGTACAGACCCTTCTGGTGAAACAAAGTAGTTTGCTAATGCGTCTCTTATACTATCGCCGGAACGAGTAAGATTCGGTACATTGCGGTTGGGTGAATTTTGCATACCCGAAATCGTCATAGTGTCATTAACATTATATCCGTCACGTACTCTTACAAAGTTATGTAACACATAACATGCTTTAACTATTTTGATGCTGTTAGCCAATGAAGTCCTCAGAGGCTTTTGAAATATTCCAAATTTATTTGACATTATACCGAAAGTACACTCGATGTAGCGTCTCGCCCTGCTAAGACGGTAGTTAAAATTTTTTTTTTTGTGAGTCATGTTGCTTCGAGCATATGGTTTTAGGACGTGACGTGATATTCCAAAAGCTGCATCACCGACAATCATGTAAGGAAATGTTGTCCCATGGATCCCAGGTAATTGTCTTGGTTCCGGTAAATTTATACCGCCATTTTGAAACATCGTGAACAAGTTACTGTCCTTGAAAATCGTCGAGTCAGAATCTGTTCCACAAGAACTCACATTAATGTATGTAAAGCAGTAATTGGCGTCACAAAGAGCCAAGAGAACGATAGAAAAATACTTTTTATAGTTACTATATAAACTTCCACTATGTCCAGGACATATAATACGGACGTGTTTGCCATCTATCGCTCCGATGCAGTTGGGGAAATTGGCATTTGCTTCAAAACCTTTCGCGATTGTCAACCAATCTTCATGTGACGATGGAAATTTCAAAGTTTCGTCATGTAAAACTTCCCAAATTTTTGTACACACTTCTGGAACGATTTTGCTGATAGTTGATTCCCCAAGCCGATAATGATAATGTAGATCTACGTAAGAACTCCCTGATGCCAGAAACCTGAAAAAAAAAATATTATTACCTAACAAGTATTACATTACATAATTTTCTTATTGTTTCAGAAAAAATAGTAGGGCAGCGTTGGAAGACTGCGAGAGATGCGTATATGCGCTGTAAAAATACACTAAAAAATACTGCCTCGGGTTCAGGAGGTGGTAAGAAAAAGGTGTACGTATACTAAGACGAAATGAAATTTTTGGATAAAAAGCATGACGTAGAAGTGGAAGATTCAATAAGTACCTACTGCTATTGCTGCTGCAACTTCAGACAATGATTTGGATACAATTATGTCAAATAAGGACATGTCGAAACAAGTTAATTCTTCACTGGTAGAGTCTCGTGATTCCTCACAAAGTTCTACTGACGCTAATATATATATAAAACCGAAGAATGTACGAAAGAGGAAACACGCGGAACATGATGATTTCGATAAAGAAATGATGGCTATGTTTAAAGATAATGCTAAGTTATTCAAAAATGATGACCTAACTTTTTTTATGTCATTGTTACCGCTGATGGAAAAATTTTCAATGCAGCAAAAATTGATTTTCCGGTCCGAGGTTTTAAAAAAAGCCATGGAAATTGGAAGCATTGTAAACCCATACGAAAGTAATAGATCTAATTCTTCTCAGTCATGTTATTCGGGAAGTTCGAACTCAAACTTATCTACTAAATGTTTTTAATTAATAAAAAACGAATAAATAATGTTTTGTTTTTTTTTAAACCACTTAAATATATGGGATATCCTACATCCGATATAGGACCAGATAATGTGAAAACGCACCAAGGAAGCAGCGAAAAGTTATGTAAAACATACCTTAAGTTAAAACTTACCTTAATGTAACAGCAAGGCGTTCCTTTGGAGATATAACTTCACGAAACATAGAAATATGTTTCAGATGGTTTTCTAACTTTGATAACAATTCATCAAAAGTTTTAACCGACATTCTAAAATAATTAAAGAATTTATCTTCATCCCCACGCAGTGTTTCAAATAATGTGGAAAATTCACCAGCCACCGCTCTCTCAGCAACAAGTGGGTGAATGTGATATCTTTTTCGCCGCTTTCTTCGTCTGCGTAAGTAAGCTGCAGAAGCTAAACAATTTATGAACGGATTCATTGTCCAAACAAAATCACCATTCACCGCGCA
This sequence comes from Thaumatotibia leucotreta, assembly GCA_025490895.1. Taxonomy (NCBI): domain Eukaryota; kingdom Metazoa; phylum Arthropoda; class Insecta; order Lepidoptera; family Tortricidae; genus Thaumatotibia; species Thaumatotibia leucotreta. The sequence goes on along the minus strand of JALPQI010005305.1, from coordinate 62,510 downwards.
CTTTAGCACACGACTGCTCCGCACAGCGATCGGTGTCGCAGTGCGGCAATTTTTTAGGCTACGTCCGCACAGACAGGTGGTTTGCTTAGCGCCTAGAGCCTAGCGAGTCGCATAGTGAGTAGCTTAGTAAAGCGAACGTTCTGGAATGTTCGCGAGCGTCCGCACTGCGCGCTTGGCGCCTAGCTAGTCGCTTGGCGTCTATCGATGCTAACAAACGTGTTGGTTTTTTTGTCGTAAGGCGCGAGGCGTTTTATAACAAAAAATGGATGACATATTAATTGCATCAGTTTTTAAAAGGGAACCTCTATGGAATCCTGCTCATGAACTCCATAAAAATGCTGTTGTGTTGAAGAAACTTTGGGAAGAGGTGGCAGTCGAAGTAGAAAAAGATGGTAAGTACTAAAAAGTGAATTATTTATTTGTGATGAAATATTTTTTTTTACAATGAGAAGTCAATGCTGTGACTGTATATTATGGCGCTGAATTATGTTTTCCGGCAATGAGTTGTTCTGCCAGGTAAGCGATCCAATTCCGTTGAAATAATTCACCAATATGTCTCTTGTTTGTAATGCACTGTTTGAAAATCTGTATTGAGTCCTGGTGGATATTGGTGCACTAGTAATAGTAGAATCCATGTCCTGTTGAACCGTTGATCGATCTTCCGTCATAACAAAATTGTGGAGAATGCATACAGCCTTCGTAATTGAAATAGCAGTATTGACCTTGGTTTCAATAGCTTTCTGCAAAATCCTCCATTTTGCTGCCATTATACCGAAACAGCACTCTACACTTCTGCGAGCTCTAGAGAGTCGGTAGTTGTAAATCGTTTTTGTGTTCTCAATATTTCTTAATGGAAAAGGCCTCATTAAATAATTCATTAATGGATAACCACCATCTCCGACTAAGACAAATGGTATTTTAATATTTGTATTAGGAATTTCTTTCTCCGATGGAATATTGAGGCCATTAGTTTCTAACATGTGAAACAAAGATGAACTTCTAAAATTTCCAGCATCGCACTGACGCCCCTCTGCTCCAATATCTACTAAAATAATTTTACAGTCCGCATCAACTACAGCTTGTAGTAAAATAGAAAAATATTGCTTGTAATTGTAATACAAAGATCCGCTATTACATGGACACTGTACCCTTATATGTTTCCCATCAATTGCACCAATGCAATTGGGGAAATTCCACTTGTTATAGTACTTATCAGCAATTTCGTACCATTTGTCCGTCGTTGGAATTGGCATGTATTGGTCTTTCAGTGTAGTCCACAAAATGTTGCATGTCTCACTTACAATCTCGGAAACTGTAGTGCGACCTAAGCGGAAATGCAAAGCAAGAGACCTATAGGATTCTCCAGTAGCCAAATATCTGAAAAAAAAAGAGTACTTAATACTTGAACAATACAATAATTACTGGTTTTTGTTTCAGTCAAAACTATCAAAGCAAGATGGAAAAATCTGAGAGCTTATTTTTTTAAAGAGTGTGGTAAGATTGATAAGCCAAAAAGTGGAGATAGCGCTGATAAAATATGTAAAAGTACGTGGCAGTATTATGATCAATTATTGTTTTTAAAGAGCAAGAAGACTCAGAGCGAGAGCTCTGCGAGAGATTCAAACTTAAGTACAGATAATGATGAAAATTATTCTATAGTGACTGACACAACATTAGATGAGCTGCAGAATCCAGGTTCTGTGCAGAATTCTACTTCAGAAACAATTACAAGTGATACTCAAGAAACTCAGAGGTATAGTCAAACATCACAAAGGAAGAAAATTCGTTTGAACAGAACCGAAAACAATGATCAACTTTTAGAAATAGAAAAGAAGAAGCTTGAGATTCTTCAGAGGGAAAGTATCAAAGAAAAAAGCGATGATTTACTGTTTTTTGAGAGTCTTTTGCCTTATATGGAAAATATTCCATTAAGGCGTAAACTAAGATTAAGATCGAAGATTCAAGATTTAATTTTGACTGAAATTGAAGCTGTAGGAGATAATATTCAACAGTCTGTTCCAGTGATGCATATTCCTGATCCAAATATAAATCCTCAACAATCAGTGGAATATGAATTGCACGTCCAGAATTCATCTGAAGAAAATTTAATTCATCATATGCAAATGGAGAACAATTCTGCTTTGATTAGTTTCATAAAAAATTACAAATAAGTCATACAATTTTTTTTTTCCTTATGTCTTAAATAATTGTGTTTCTTAAGTTTTCTTAATAAATAAAAATCATATTTATTTTGAGTTTCACTTACCTCAAAGTAACAACTAGTCGTTCTTCAGCTGATATGCTTTTTCGAAGATGAGTATCCAAATGAGTTAATTTTCCTTTAACTTTACTGAGAAGTAGATCAAATGTTTCTCTGGTCATACGCAAATATTCGTAAAATTTTTCATCAAAATTACGCAATTGTTTATACAGAACATGAAACTCCCCATCACTTGACCGTGACTTATTTATGCCATGAACCCAACATGATGGATAAGGCCGTGTTATGGTATATTTTAAAGATGTATTTTCTGTAAGTAGCAGTTTTAGAGCTATTTTTTAAAGCGACATCTCGTCAAAGTGCCGACAAGCAAATGATCAAGGCACCTAGCGATCCACCACGCAAACCACCTACAGTGCGGTCACCGTGGTATCCTAGCAAGTAGCCAGAATACAAGCCAGTAGGCTCTAGGCGCTAAGCAAACCACCTGTCTGTGCGGACGTAGCCTTAATGTCATACGCGGCGGATGGTACGCGCGACCGATGTCAGCGACCGACGTCAGCGTAGGAGGAAATCAAGCCTAAGGGTCTCACCAAACTAGTCCGCGCCGTTTCGGCTAATCGCGTACGGAAAAAGCTTTATGTCAACGCAATAAGAGCGAGGACATCGTAAATCGGCTCGGCCCACGCGGAACGACGTGTTTCGACGGGAAAACGGCGTTTTGCCGTAAAGCTGTTCGCATTCGTACGACCCCGTTTGCAGCCTAACGCACACGTTCGCATTCCTAAATCTCCTAATACCGCCGTACGCTGCCGGAAAGAGTTGAACGGCTCCGATCACGGCCGAGTACCTACGATAAGGACCGGTCAGAGCTGGCGGAAGCCGTTCAGCGTCTTCGACGGCCGAACGTAGCTGACGACGGGCCGAAAAGAGCCGATGACGGCCGAAGTAGCTACTGATGCGTTTGTATTTATTCATTTGAATTATTACCCACATTAAAATCTGCAATAGATCTGACAACACGAAGTAATACTGTCGTAATCATACACGTCTGTTCAATTTCAAACTAGTTACTAACAACTAGTCTCCAAAAATGAGATTTACGATTGCCGATCACCCGCTGTCCTATCTATCTGTTCGTCGGACTCAGCGGCTGTACGCGTGCTGTCTGACGTCTCGACGGCAGGACGGAGCACGGGAGAGCCGATCGCCGCTTTACAACTGTTACGGTAGCAAATCGCAGCCGATCGAGCGTTTCCACGGCCGTACGCCGCCGTCCGCGGTTGAAAGCAGGTGTTCAACCGCGGAGACGGTCGATCGGCTAAATGCGAATAGTGTGGTGTAAAACACTCGGCGAAAGCCGACTCCGCGTCGATTGGTTTAGTGAGACCCTAAAGCGATACCGCGCCCCGCTGTCGTAACGCAGACACCAAGCGAATACAGCGCTAATCCACGTATAACCAAAAGTGGTAGAATAGTAAAAAGACCAGTACGGTTCAAAGATAACTGCTAAGATTTTTTAAGGTATATACAAACAATTTACATTTTATATTTCCACAATATTTTTTTATTTACACTTAATTTTTTTTTGTTTTGTTGTTCTTACTAACCAAGTTTTGAACATAGCATTACATTTCTTGTCAATAACGATAGGTTAATAATGCAATGTTACGTGTTGTGGGAAATAGTATCGCGAAGCGATATCGCGACAGTACTGGCTGGTTAGCATTACGCATTTTATGTAGGTCATAGCTAAGTAACAACAACAATGTATGCTGAGATGAATTTTATATTGTGAACTTTACACTTAAGTAAAATAATTTTGTAACAAATGCAATTTCTTGTCATAACAGGTCATGGCATTTAGTATAAATTTTTAGTGTATCTTTTTTGTCAATTCTTAAACATTGTTCTGTGAAGCAGTCAACACGAAGAGTGTGACATCATATACAGGGTTATTTTTTCACCAGTACAAAAAATCAACATACGTAATAGTAGTCCAAGTTACAGAATACTAGCATTTTTTGTTACTACCCCTTTAGAACAAAAAAACTAAAATACCGATGTTTGAACTTATCCGCAAACCTAATAAGAAAATTGGACGCATTACGCATTATCAATGTACATAACTAGCAAAACACACGAACTGCCAACTGTTTGTTTACAACGTCATCGCACGTGGCATGGCGGCTTAGAAAAGCGGCAATGATAATCAACTTATGATTATGACTTGGCAAAAAAATCTTACTTGATCCCAAATCTTCCTTCATACTTGCACTAAGGACAGAAACTTTCTTCATTGAGGCGTATTTAAACACTTAAAATCAACTTTATGCACAATGATTGGAATAAAAAAAACATACCTGATTAATGGAGTCCATTTCTCATACTAATTAATTAATTCACATACTTAAGCACGTGTACAAAATGTTGGCCGTGGTTATCTAAACACGCTCTTGCCCGTTTTTGAATGTTTCCTTCGATATTTCCCAACACAAGTCTGTAGATTTAAACTTTCACGATTATCACTCATATTTTAAAGACAAACGGGTCTTAATCGCGTAAACTTACGTTTAATTATATCCTGACGTTTCGGGCATAACGTTACACCCGTGGTCGCAGGCAGACGTTATGCCCGAAACGTCAGGATATAATTAAACGTAAGTTTACGCGATTAAGCCCCTTTTGTCTTTAAAATACAAGTCTGTAGTTCTCACTTTTAAGTTCATCAAATGCACTTATTATTAGATTTTTTAAGTCTTTTAAATTTTGGGCCTACCCTCACCCCACAAAAACAGTCACACGGGGTCAAATCTGTTGACCTGGCTGGCCATAGCTATAACACTGGCATTTTCCAGGCGGGGCACACTTTCTTCAGCGTATAGCCGCTGGGCTGCCACTGCATTTTCCCCAATGAGAAAATAACTACGAACCATTTCGTACGAGCAATTTCCGACTGAAGGTAGTACGATGCGGCGCGTGCGCACATACCTACGTCAACCGTGACACTGACCGTCCCTGACCTAGTCACCGAGATTGAGGTAACTGCTATGTTGCCAACTCGTGCGCAGGTCGCTCACCCTTTTCCGCCGCCCTCTGCGTCCCGCACCCCGTTGACGTCTTATCATTAGTAGGCCCATTATTTTGCATTTGCATGAAGGATAAATTAATAATAAATGAAAAAAAAATGTCAATTTTATTTGATAAATGTAATCTATTATCGATACCAAATATGTGGGAAAATTTATTGTACCGGTGAAAAAATAACCCTGTATAAATATTTTTTTTTATATCTCTGTACGAGTATTATTCATCAGTACCATTTATCAAAATGGGCAACGGACCGAGCACGGAAAATGGTCAGCATAGTAATGTCGCACTGTAACTGGACAGGTTGACGCAAAGCTCAGCTATTTCGGAATAATTCTCCTAGTTATCTCAGTGATATTAGTGTTATTTTTAATGTATTTCTTATACACTAAGTGTCGACAGTGTATACGAAAATGGTTACAGAAAACGGTAACAAAATTACAACCGACAACCGTCGTTGTACACAGGGAGCAGACCCAGCCCTACACCACTGCCTGAGAAGAATCCGGCAAGAAACTCAGCGGGACTTTCTTTTTTCAAATAATAGTTTTATAACATCTTACAGCTAACATGTATTAATTAAAAACGAAACATAAATTTGATTTAATATAAATACAGATATAGTACATTAACTAGAGATGAAGTCTCTGACAGTCAGAATAATTATATAAATGTAATGAATTTTGGGAAATGTATGATGTAAAGATATATGTACAAGGGCATACAATACAATCGTGTTAAACGTTAAAATTAGCATTATTATACTGCTAGAGATGTAAAGGTCTCTAGTTGTCAGAGTGAAAAAAATACAAACGGATACATTTCACTAAATGTTTCAGAGATGTAATAAGGTCTCTATGCGTCATAATATTAAATAATCATAAATAAACAAACAGCAGCAAAATATTCTCAGCCACTGTTAGAACGGCGATCAACAAATCCTCCCGAACTAACAGAGGCCAGTAGAGAAATGGCAAATGCTTTTGGGACACTAAACAAAGTGCTGGATAATAAAACTGCATGACCTGAAGATGATTGTGATTTGTATGCTAAACTTCTTGCAGCTAAATTAAAGAAGTTTAATGAGAACGAAAGAGAAGACGTTATGTTAAGAGATTGATAGCATGTTGGTGAACAGACGCCAAAATAGCAGAGATAATTCATACGTTTATATATCAATCCGCCTACGTCTTCGCAGACTTCATACCAATCCGAGTCTTCGTCTTCTTCACCACACAATCGACGCCAATCATCAGTTATGTCACTGTTCCCTATCAATCCACAAGTGTGGATATCCATTGTGTGGTGAAGAAGACGAAGACTCGGATTGGTATGAAGATCTACACCCACTCGACCGCGTTCAGAACAATCTATCAGTTCAAATATTCCTTCTAATCAATTTACGCATAATCGACCTCATTCAGCATCCGCACAGTATGTTCTAAAGGAACCACAAACTAAACGTGTTAGAATACTTTCTGATGGAATTTATTCACAGCCATTCATATCCCTATCTCCACCTGCCCAGCCAGTATCATCTCCTGAAGAACTTCCCGAAATTCATTTACCAGAATCTGAAAAACCTGCTGAAATTCGTTTCCGAGAATCAGGCATACACGCAACTCAGGTTACTCAAGATATTATATTTAAGGCATATAAAGATGCATAGGCTGGAAGATTCAGCAGTTGACGTGCAAACTCGAAGATCAACTGCAACAGAATTTAAAATTGCTGAAGGACTCCCAAAACAATTTGATAAAACTGCAACGGATCAGTTAGAAATAGCCACAATGGGCAATAACTCCGACCATAGTGTAGATATAGCAGCCACAAGCATAAATGTTGCACCTGAACTCTTTCCAGAACAACTTAATGAGACTCCAGAACAGGTCGAAAATGTTCCAGCGACACTCGAAGTACATAAAAAAAAAAAAAACAAAAAGAACTTACGAATTTAGCATACAGCAACTATCACCAGGCGTTAAAATTACCTGAGAATTGCAACAGAGAAGCAGAAAAGCGCAAAGTAGTATCGAACTCACGTCATCCTCATACAAAGAAGCTTTATAGCTGGCTATTGATAAAGCAAAGGAAACGAAAAACCCTACTAAAAGGAAAATATTTACGAAGGAGCAAAAACCTTCAACCTCGAAAAAAACTATGTATCCAGGCTGGAGACTCTGGTATCCACGTTGTGTGCGTATGTACGTACCATCAAAACATGAAATTGATGTTTACTGGAAGAAATATTGATTCGCTTACTGCAGAAACCGAATTGCACCTTTCGAGTTACAAATAATGTCTGGGAATAATGATGTGCCTTCACCCTACACCAGAATGCCATTTAACGGTATCAACATCGTCCCCAGTTGACCGTTGTAACTCTTGTTACGACCCTATGGCATAGAATACCGCGCATGTACATTACATTAGACATTCAATTTCCTGACAGCAACAAATTGTCTACGGTCATGTCTAGGTGACACACGACATTGACAGCTGTAAGAAAATTATCCTATCAATATTGATTACACGACATCGACACATCAAAATTTTTAATTTACATTTCATTAATCAATATTACACGTTGCATTGAAGAAATCGACACCATTGGTCGCCCGCCGGCTTCGAAGTGGTGGTTGCTGATAGCCACCGGTCTTCACGCCGCGCCCTTTGTGCTCCAGCTGCATCATGACCCAGGTGGAGCAGGCCGCTCCAGGGGGTCCCGTTCCCGCAGTGTCATCTAAGCCTGTTATCTGTGTTGTGTTGCACATGAAAATAAAAAATGCATTACTGCACTTAAATGCCGCGTGAATATCCAAGCTGACAGTGACAGGGTATTTCTTCGAACTTTAAAATTGTACTATTAAATTGAATATGTATACAATTGTAGTTTTATTCATCTGTATTAAGTCATAAGGAAATAATGGGGTCCATACAAGTCATCCTCTTCATGATAACTGCAAATATACTAAGTTATTAATATTCCTATACAAAACATGAAATCTATGCTATCATAGGTTATAGGTTAGAATTTATTATTATATATGTCGGAGATATGAGTTACTAAATCTAGAAAACGATAAGCAATGTTTTGCTTGGAGTGGTCTTTGCTTGGTCCATGCAGGTTTGCAGGTAGATGATACCAACCTATGAACAGGTGGCTGGTGACCTGACAGTATAAAAGGTCACTACTGCAGTGTTCATCAATTCATTCCCGTGTTAGACATAGAACGATTCACTCTTGTCTTGTTATGTGAAGGGTTTACATTCTTACGAAGGAAGTTATTTCTATGGGGTATGCATCTATGCATGGACGCAAGCTTAGAACTCTCCATTCGTTTTCTACTACTGCGTGGATGCGTGGATACAGGATTCTGAGTGCTGTTGGTAGCGAGTGGCAGGTAGCTAGGAGGCAGATAACTGAAGTCCTACCCCTCTTAGCTCGGCTGTCATTAGTGTTCCCGATATCAGAAGTGGGATAAAGGATCTAGACTTGCCCACAACGAGTGCTGGTAATGTATGACATGTAAACGGTAAGATTTAAAATCGACAATAGTTGGTAAGGTAATGATTGTTCACTATTTTTACAGTATAGTTACGTGATTGTGACAAAGCAGTTATCTAACTTTGTTCTTTTTTTGTTATTTCTGTTGTAAAAATACGTGCGGGTATTAACCTTACCCACTTGACAAAAAAAATAAAAACAGTAATTCTAGTAATTTCAAGTTATATCGTGGCCTATACTGATTACTTTCTTAGTTTTGAATTACTAGCAGTTCCGAAATACGGGCAGGTAGCCCTTTGTTTTGTTTTGTAGTGTGACAAAAATAAATTCTTGATCGTGACAAACATTTTCAATCCATGCCTGTTGTGAAAACTTTTCTATGCGTGTGAAATTACCGTTACAGATGTTCAACCTCCAGATCAACAAGATCACTGTGAGAGTGGTCAGCGTTTTCGTCCGTGATGGCGATGTCGCTGTGGTGATGAAACGAGCGCAATTTCTGACAATTTATTGCAAGGTGTACAAGAAAATAAGAGAAAAACTGCCAAAGACCCGAGTTTTGGAGCAACGAAAATCAAAGGACAGGTTTCGTTCCAATTGTTTTAATGCAAAATTCGAAGTAGTAATTCAAAAATTAACGGTTGACATTTTGTTTGTAGTGTGAAGTTTTTGTGTCCTCAAAACGTTTTATTATTTGTGAGATTAACTTGTTTGTAGTTAAAGTGAAGTCCGTCATTATTTTAATGATAAAGTGTACTAGATGCCAATACCCTAAACTTAACTTTCTAGTCTCGTGATGAGCTTGGGCTGAGCCCGTATGCAAATTATTTCTGTGATGAAACTGATACCGTACAATTTGATATTTTCAGTTCAACATGGCCAACCAGAGCAACCTGCCGGCATCATGCCTGTTGCTGTCATCACGTCCCGACGGCGTGGCAGAGGATGAAGACTGGTGTCGCTGCTGCCTATCGTGATGAAGACTGGTGTCGCTGCTGCCTTCCTTGAACACGTGGTGCAACGCGTGGTATGTCCACACCATTACAACAGACAGCGTTGTTGATCCGGTGAGAAGTTCACATTTTGTTGGGCTATTTGAGCCCTGAGCTAATTAGTGAAACTAATGTTGTAGTAGTCATCGAGGGCTTATCCTTTGAGATTATCAAATTGAAAATGCCGATGATGATGAAGGTCATGATGAAGGTCATGGTGAAGGTCATGATGAAGGTCATGATGAAGGTCATGATGAAGGTCATGGTGAAGGTCACGGTGAAGGTCATGGTGAAGGTCATGATGATGGTCATGGTGAAGGTCACGGTGAAGGTCATGGTGAAGGTCACGATGGTGGTCATGATGATGATCATGATGACGGTTATGATGATGGTGGTGATAGTCATTTCTTATTATTTGAGCTGTCAATAGTTTCAATTTGACTACTTTAGTTCAATTAAAGTTGTGGATTATAATTATTGGATTTGGTCATTTAGTTTGCAATCGTATAATGAAACTTTTTACATTCAGTTTGGTTACCTTTTCTCAGACTGCATACACCATTTTATCATTCGTAATCGTAGGTGTAAAATCGGATCTATTTTTCCGTCTCCGTGCGGCCACGATTGTGGGTGGCATGCGTTTGGTTTGATGGTGTAATCGGTCGATGTGTTTTTGGTTTGGTTACCGGATGGAGGTAGACCAATTTTGTTGTTGCTGGATGGAAGCAACTGTGGTTTTGGTTACCGGATGGAGGTAGACCAACTTTAGAGTACTGTAACCCATTCGTTGGTTTGTTAAAGTGTTTCATTTGACTTTTGTAGAACTATATCTGTTACTGGCTAGTAAAGTAGTAAGTACATAGACTGACTAATCTATTCGAATGTTAATGAAGTTGATTTTAATTCCCTGGGTTGATTAAACGAGTACCTTAAGAAAATATGATTCTGAATTGCGGCATTAAAATTTTCTATTAACTACTTTAAATGCGGAAAGGGTAATTTTTAAATTTAATGAGTTCTAATCATCAGATCATCATCAGATCAATGTGAGCTTTCAATGGACCGAGAGCAAGTCCGTGGGATTGAGCGTGATCGAATAATCGCATCGGAAGTTCCGGAGCATGTAAAAGGTGCACGTGGACTGTTTTTTATGTGCAGTATACTCTTTGCGAGGAGTAGCACTTACGCGGCTGAGATGGTTAACTTCTGATAGGTTATTGGATCCTAACAATCCGATGGACTGAAATGAAATCGGATGGTTATGATGTAACCTGGTTGAGTAATTTACGTTTTTGTTTGAGTCGAGAGGTTGACTAATTTGAATCTTTCATTAATTGAGATCATTTTGGTAATGCCACAAAAGAAGTTAGGTATTGTTGTTAAACGGGATGAGGTGACTATGTCACAATGTGAGTTTCCGATGGACATAAACGTGACTTGTGTTTCCTTAATTTTGATTTTACTGGTAACTGAAACTGAGCTGGTGGCACTATCAAAATTGTCTAACAAATTGAAGTTCATAAATGATTGAATACAGATAACATTTTGTTGTTAATGAAAATGCTAGAAAGCCAAGTACCACGTGAAGTAGATGAAGATTGTTGTGGCATGAAGGATGAGGTTCTCAGTTCGGTTGGTCGACCGTACCAGAGGCTTGATCGTAGCCGTAGCCCGTTAGAAGTCGGTGTCTACCTTTGAGTAGTCCGTGGGTACGCGGTGCGCGATAAGCTCTGGCGGAGGTCGGGTCTTGTAGAGACCGTAGAGTCAGGGTTGACTCGGCGATCCCTTGGGGATGCGCGTAGTGTGTGGTTATGTGATAACCAATAGGCCACGAATGAGAGACCTGCTTCCGAACGTTTGCCGTCGTGTGTTTTACGTAAAAGGTGGCTATGAAAGCCAGGTGGTACTTGTCTGGTCTTGCATTTAAATTGGTGGTAATTAATTGACTTTAAGTGATCCTAAATTTAGTTGCAAAGAATAAAATTATTTTCCTTGAGTTGAGTTGATTTTACGTAGACAGATAATTTGGTCAGGAGTAACCGAGTGGTGACAAAGATTACTGATGTACGTGTTTGTTTCAGATACAAGCGAGGACGCTTGTCTTGTCAGTATGGCCGTGTCGGAGATATGAGTTACTAAATCTAGAAAACGATAAGCAATGTTTTGCTTGGAGTGGTCTTTGCTTGGTCCATGCAGGTTTGCAGGTAGATGATACCAACCTATGAACAGGTGGCTGGTGACCTGACAGTATAAAAGGTCACTACTGCAGTGTTCATCAATTCATTCCCGTGTTAGACATAGAACGATTCACTCTTGTCTTGTTATGTGAAGGGTTTACATTCTTACGAAGGAAGTTATTTCTATGGGGTATGCATCTATGCATGGACGCAAGCTTAGAACTCTCCATTCGTTTTCTACTACTGCGTGGATGCGTGGATACAGGATTCTGAGTGCTGTTGGTAGCGAGTGGCAGGTAGCTAGGAGGCAGATAACTGAAGTCCTACCCCTCTTAGCTCGGCTGTCATTAGTGTTCCCGATATATAGGTTTTGAAATAAATTAGGTAGAAATATCGCAGTAATAAAAATTAGTCTAGTAGTTAAGTCAATTATACTTCTATAATAGGATGCTTGTTTAGCTCAATAAATGTTTTTATTAATGGGATATTTCTACCAGACTTATTACAAAACCTATATAATAATAAATTCTAACCACCACCTATGATAGAATTTTTTAAGTTAATCCACAAGAACAATATCTTTTTTCGCTTCTCCTTTTGGTGAAAAGCGCTGAATAATAATATGATTGACTTTAGATAGCTGTTCTAACACAACATAGGGTCCTTTAAATAGTCTACAAGTATATCATTCTAAGCGGATAATACCGTTCAGTGACCGGCATTACTCCATATGAAATTATAAGGCAATGCATTAATAGTTTAAAAGTAAAATTCATGTTATAACTTGTTTCATGTGAAGTTTGCCTCCGGAGTGTTTGAAATTTTCCGAAATCTTCCTCCTAATTGTTCTCGTTAAGTTTCTAATGGTTTTGTGTGTTTCAGTTGTTTTGTTTTTTAGTTATTAATTGTTTTTTGTTTAATTGTTTGTTGTTTTTTGTTATCTGTTTTTGTTATTGTTTCTGAGTGTGAGAGTGTGTGTGTGGGTGTGTGGGCACGTGTGTACGTTTGTGTGTGGGTGTGTGTGTGGGGGGTGTGTGCGTGTGTGTTTGAGTGTGTGAACCTGTGCGAAGATAGGAAAATGCCGGTGGTAGTACCTATTACCGACTTGGCTGCAGCCCATCTCGCCATTGATTTGGACTCCTACGTGGTCCTGGACAGGACCCTCGACTTTGTCAACCCCGGGATTCGGACCCAGGTTTTCGCGAGCGACTTCCTATTCTTTGAGTGTCGCAATGTTAAACTGCTGAACGCCTTGCGCGATAGGCATTTTGACATTGCGGCTACAGACAAAGATAGGAATTGGCTCGAGTTCCGGATTCTGGAGACGGATTACGAGGTCGTGAGGGTCCTGTTGAGGACCACGAAGAAGTCAGGGTCGGAAATACGGTGGCAGAAGGCTTTCTACCAATCGGTGGTAGTACCTACGGTAACAGACCTCCCTGCGAGGTCGGTTACCCGCAAGAATTGCGGGACTAAACAGATGTCCAAGTTCCCAATCGCTCAGCTATAATTTTAAATTGAACATCACCAAATACCTGGCGGCGTTGATGGCGCGCCATGTAGAGCTTGAGTTGGCGTATTTTTATATGTGCGAGCACGGGCTCAAGGCTCCACTGCAGCAGGTAATGGAGCATCTAACGAGACGCTTCAACCTGAACTCTGCGAGCCTTGAGTTCCTCCAGCTCCACACAGGAGTGACGATCGACCCCGCCCTTCCCACATCCACGGTCCTGCTGGATGTGGCGAACGTCACCAAATTGCTAGGCGGCCGCTTCGAGGGCCGCCTAGCAATTTACAGAAAATTCTACATGGCCCACCATGGATATTTTAGCGGAGTCAAAAATCCGGCAGCATTTCCAGGGTCTCATATTTGCAGGCGCATGAGACCACCAGCCACCTGCTGCCAGATCACAATGACCAAATGTCTATTTTTGGGTATGTTCTCACAAGGGGGTACCCGGATAACGACCAACTGAGCCAGCGTACTCCAGCGTGGCTGGCTCAGCTGCGTCAATACGTAAACGGCCAAAAGAATGCTGGGGATTTACGTGTGGAGATTGTGGCAGAATTCAGGGCTGCTACCGAAATCCCCAGCACATACTTCGATATCCATTCGGGTATCCCCAATTCGATAGGCGGGGTAATAAGGGCGATGGCCGAAGCCCAATGCCTAGCTGAAATCGGGGGGTGGAAAGAGTACATACAGGAGACTGGTGGGAAGTTCATCGGAGAACTGGAGCGGCTTTGTGGCAATACTGGGGGGTTGTTGACTCGGCAGCACGTGAACCGAGTTTTCGCGTGCGAAAACTTATTATACTGCTGGGTCGAAGATAACCCAGCGATACGACGCGGCATTTGTGCGGCCGCTCATGACGGGAGCCGAAGTCGACGACCCGACCAAACTTGTGCGGGTCGTTAATTTACCCGCCGACTTCGAGCTCCCGGCCGCGTCGTTCGACCGTCTAAATTTGCCGCCCAATTACGCCCAGTTCCTCCGATTCCTGTACGTGCAGACGGCCCACAATGAAAGATTTAAGGGGGTGGCACACGTCGAAGTTCTGTTCCGGGTGTTAGGTGCGGCCCGAGACTATTTGATTCAGGATCGCGCGATTGGCTACGCATCGTGCGATCCTGAATTTTATTTCCGGTACAGTAGGATAGTGCAAATGATGTACCTAAGTACCAATTAACAACTCGAGCGAGCTCATCGCCAACAAACTGCTCCGCAGTTTGGCGAATCATTTGTAATGTGGTACACTTTGTTGTTTAATGTTATAAAATAAATAAAAATATTAAAAGTTGTTCAAGGCGGCAGGTCGCCGCCAAAACACAAGTGGCGGCGTCCGAGGTGGTGCACGCGATCTTGGAGCCCCAGCGACAAATAGTCAGATTTGCGCTGGCGAGCGTTCCGCGCACCGAACAGCTGGAGCGGGAGATAAAGGAGTTCGTCGAGAAGGCCGTCGACATTTTTCCGGCGTTCTTCCTGGGGAGGCAATTTCCCTCCCCAGTCGACTTTGTTAAGGTCGTAAAAGACCTTAACACGTTCGACGCCGGTGACACACATATGTGACCGAAAAAACTGTACTCCTATGCCAGTGACACACATACGTGATCAAAGTAATATCATACAAAGAAGCTTTATAGCTGGCTATTGATAAAGCAAAGGAAACGAAAAACCCTACTAAAAGGAAAATATTTACGAAGGAGCAAAAACCTTCAACCTCGAAAAAAAACTATGTATCCAGGCTGGAGACTCTGGTATCCACGTTGTGTGCGTATGTACGTACCATCAAAACATGAAATTGATGTTTACTGGAAGAAATATTGATTCGCTTACTGCAGAAACCGAATTGCACCTTTCGAGTTACAAATAATGTCTGGGAATAATGATGTGCCTTCACCCTACACCAGAATGCCATTTAACGGTATCAACATCGTCCCCAGTTGACCGTTGTAACTCTTGTTACGACCCTATGGCATAGAATACCGCGCATGTACATTACATTAGACATTCAATTTCCTGACAGCAACAAATTGTCTACGGTCATGTCTAGGTGACACACGACATTGACAGCTGTAAGAAAATTATCCTATCAATATTGATTACACGACATCGACACATCAAAATTTTTAATTTACATTTCATTAATCAATATTACACGTTGCATTGAAGAAATCGACACCATTGGTCGCCCGCCGGCTTCGAAGTGGTGGTTGCTGATAGCCACCGGTCTTCACGCCGCGCCCTTTGTGCTCCAGCTGCATCATGACCCAGGTGGAACAGGCCGCTCCGGGGGGACTGCACTTAGATGCCGCTGTTTACGTGAATATCCAAGCTGACAGGGTATTTCTTCGAACTTTAAAATTGTACTATTAAATTGAACATGTATACAATTGTAGTTTTATTCATCTGTATTAAGTCATAAGGAAATAATGGGGTCCATACAAGTCATCCTCTTCATGATAACTGCAAATATACTAAGTTATTAATATTCCTATACAAAACATGATATCTATGCTATCATAGGTTATAGGTTAGAATTTATTATTATATAGGTTTTGTAATAAATTAGGTAGAAATATCGCAGTAATAAAAATTTTAACTACTAGACTATATATAGTCTAGTAGTTAAAATATAATATAAGTCAATTATACTTCTATATGATAGAATTTTTTAAGTTAATCCACAAGAACAATATCTTTTTTCGTTTCTCCTTTTGCTTTTTTTTCGCTGAATAATAATATGATTGACTTTAGATAGCTGTTCTAACACAACATAGGGTCCTTTAAATAGTCTACCAGTATATCATCCTAAGCGGATAATACCGGTCAGTGACCGGCATTATCCCATATGAAATTATAAGGCAATGCATTAATAGTTTAAAAGTAAAATTCATGTTATAACTTGTTTCATGTGAAGTTTGCCTCCGAAG
The DNA here is from genome assembly GCA_025490895.1 of Thaumatotibia leucotreta. Taxonomy (NCBI): domain Eukaryota; kingdom Metazoa; phylum Arthropoda; class Insecta; order Lepidoptera; family Tortricidae; genus Thaumatotibia; species Thaumatotibia leucotreta. Next base: position 46,088 of record JALPQI010005305.1, on the reverse strand, counting down.
TGACTGAAATTTTCCGAAATCTTCCTCCTAATTATTGTTCTCGTTAAGTTTCTAATTGTTTTGTTTCTTTCAGTTGTTTTGTTTTATAGTTATTAATTGTTTTTTGTTTATTTGTTTTTTGTTATCTGTTTTTGTTATTGTTTCTGAGTGTGAGAGTGTGTGTGTGGGTGTGTGGGCACGTGTGTACGTTTGTGTGTGGGTGTGTGCGTGTGTTTGAGTGTGTGAGGGTGTGCGAAGATAGGAAAATGCCGGTGGTAGTACCTATTACTGACGTGGCTGCAGCCAATCTCGCCATTGATTTGGACTCCTACGTGGTCCTGGACAGAACCTTCGACTTTGTCAACCCCGGGATTCGGACCCAGGTTTTCGCGAGCGACTTCCTATTCTTTGAGTGTCGCAATGTTAAACTGCTGAACGCCTTGCGCGATAGGCATTTTGACATTGCGGCTACAGACAAAGATAGGAATTGGCTCGAGTTCCGGATCCTGGAGACGGATTCCGAGGTCGTGAGGGTCCTGTTGAGGACCACGAAGGAGTCACGGTCGGAAATACGATGGCAGAAGGCTTTCTACCAATCGGTGGTAGTGCCTGCGGTAACAGACTTCCCTGCGAGGTCTGTTACCCGCAAGAATTGCGGCAATATTGTTAGCGGCGGGACTAAAAAGATGTTCAAGTTCCCAATCGCGCTGAGCGATTGGGATAATTTTAAATTGAACATCACCAAATACCTGGCGGCGTTGATGGCGCGCCATGTAGAGCTTGAGTTGGCGTATTTTTATGTGTGCGAGCACGGGGTCAAGGCTCCACCGCAGCAGGTAATGGAGCGTCTGACGAGATCACGAGACGCTTCAACCTGAACTCTGCGAGCCTTGAGTTCCTTCAGCTCCATACACGAGTGACTATCGACCCCGCCCTTCCCACATCCACGGCTGGATGTGGCGAACGTCACCAAATTGCTAGGCGGCCGCTTCGAGGGCCGCCTAGTAATTTACAGAAAATTCTACATGGCCCACCATGGATATTTTAGCGGGGTCAAAAATCCGGCATTTCCTGGGTCTCATATTTGCAGGCGTATGAGACCACCAGCCACCTGCTGCCGGATCACAATGACCAAATGTCTATTTTTGGGTATGTTCTCACCAGGGGGTACCCGGATAACGACCAACTGAGCCAGCGTACTCGAGCGTGGCTGGCTCAGTTGCGTCAATACGTAAACGGCCAAAAGAGTGCTGGGGATTTACGTGTGGAGATTGTGGCAGAATTCGGGGCTGCCACCGAAATCCCCAGCACATACTTCGATATCGATTCGGGTATCCCCAATTCGATAGGCGGGGTAATAAGGGCGATGGCCGAAGCCCAATGCCTAGCTGAAATCGGGGGGAGGAAAGAGTACGTACAGGAGACTGGTGGGAAGTTCATCGGAGAACTGGAGCGGCTTTGTGGCAATACTGGGGGGTTGTTGACTCGGCAGCACGTAAACCGAGTTTTCGCGTGCGAAAACTTATTATACTGCTGGGTCGAAGATAACCCCCAGCGATACGACCCGGCATTTGTGCGGCCGCTCATGACGGGAGCCGAAGTCGACGACCCGACCAAACTTGTGCGGGTCGTTAATTAACCCGCCGACTTCGAGCTCCCGGCCGCGTCGTTCGACCGTCTAAATTTGCCGCCCAATTACGCCCTGTTCCTCCGATTCCTGTACGTGCAGACGGCCCACAGAGATTGAAAGATTTAAGGGGGTGGCACACGTCGAAGTTCTGTTCCGGGTGTTAGGTGCGGCCCGAGACTACTTGATTCAGGATCGCGCGATTGGCTACGCATCGTGCGATCCTGAATTTTATTTCCGGTACAGTAGGATAGTGCAAATGATGTACCTAAGTACCAATTAACAACTCGAGCGAGCTCATCGCCAACAAACTGCTCCGCAGTTTGGCGAATCATTTGTATTGTGGTATACTTTGTTGTTTAATGTTATAAAAAAAATAAAAAAATTATAGTTGTTCAAGGCGGCAGGTCGCCGCCGAAACACAAGTGGCGGCGTCCGAGGTGGTGCACGCGATCTTGGAGCCCCAGCGACAAATAGTTAGATTTGCGCTGGCGAGCGTTCCACGCACCGAAAAGCTGGAGCGGGAGATAAAGGAAATCGTAGAGAAGGCCGTCGACATTTTTCCGGCGTTCTTCATGGGGAGGCAATTTCCCTTGTCGTAAAAGACCTTAACAAAGTCGCCTGTCGACTTTGTTAAGGTCTTTTACGACAAAGCCGATGTCGACGGCTATCCAGAGTCGGCTGAATTTGGCCCAGTATCGTTAATTAATACTTTCAGGGTTGGGCAGTATTTCAATTACTTGTATTTGAAATACAAATACGTATTTTGTATTTGTATTTCAAATACTGCTTATATAAATTATTTTATGTAAGTATTGTTAAATGAATTGTGTAATTGAATGTAATACTGCTTGACAAAGTATTTTGTATTTGGTATTTCAAATATCACACTCACATGTATTTTGCATTTGAAGGTATTAAAATACATTTGCACAAAATACATTACTTAAATGATTTTATTTGTGTTAGTCTGTTAGTCCCTTTAGGACACTGTGATCGTAACAATAGCAACACTGAGTGAACGTCATAGTCAAACGTCAATGCCAGTTGGCCAACCGCGAAATACGAAGTTCGCAAATTTCGTCCCTATCACACCACGAAGGCGTCATTAGAGTGACAGAGACAAATCTCGGAAATGTGCGAACTTCGCGGTAGGGCCCCAGGTGTCAAGTGTCAAATCACTTGGTTCGTTTCGGGGTATTTATCTGGAGAGTTAATACGACATTTCGATGCAAATGTCCGCTATTTGGTTACCTCTTCTGTTGTTCTACAATACCCCATTGAATTACTGACACTATGAAATGTCCATTAAAATATGAACCTTAGTTGGCTAGGTATACTTACAATGAATTAGTGCAAATGTATGAAGTTACATTACTGCATCATACCTTTTAAATGAAGTGTTGGAATTGCAATTGCACATGGTCTTCTGTTTCGGTTGATGTATTTTTGTTTAAATTGAACATGTTATTATACAGGGTGTTTTTCTTTCGACCGTTCAAATTCTACGTAGTGAATGTGTAGGTCATACTCACCAACTTTTACTATGGGGACAACGTCGAAATCGCGAAAAAAAAATCAGCTGTTTCATACAAATTGGCGGCATTACGCCGGCCGAAATGTATGAAACAGCTGATTTTTTTTTCGCGATTTCGACTTTGTCCCCATAGTAAAAGTTGGTCAGTATGACCTACACATTCACTACGTAGAATTTGAACGGTCGAAAAAAAAACACCCTGTATTATTGCCACCGATGTCATATTAGAAATAAAAAATATTTTTATTTTAAGGTTTATCGGCGTGACTAATGCACATACTCATCCTAAATTTTATTTTAGCTTTCTAGCTAGGTATGACTGCCATGACTGGGCTAAGTTGCGGACAAACTGACAGACAGACAGATGGGTATTAGGGTGGATCGATTTTTTTATTTTCGGGTAATCATAAAATAATCTTTACGAATCGATACTATGCGGCTAGAAAAATAAAAAATGTTATGACCATTTTTGGATTTTTTATCATTATGGACCCCATATAGAAGCCTGAAGATCGGCCTTATTTTTAAGGTTTTTTTAAGAAAACTCGGATGAGCAAGGATATTTTCTGTTTTAATTTTATGGATAAACAAAATAAGATTGTTTTTCATAAATTTAAGGTTTGTGTGATTTAATTATATGAAAATTGTTCGCAGTATCTCCAAAAAATAATTTTCAACTTTGAGGCTCTTGGGGCAGTACTTCCCGAATGATTATCGGAAAAAGATATATTGTTGAAGATGTTACTTTTTAGACAGGTTATTCCTATACGCGGCCCTTTCAGAAAATCCTGAAAAAAAATTTTGGTCCATACATTGAAGTATGAAAAAAAAATTTTTTTTCGGATTTTTGGAACCGCCGGCCAATAGAATGATAGTCGTAAAAAGTAACATTCTTTAACAATATACCTTTTTCTGATATTCATTTGGCAAGTACTGCCCCAAGAGCCTCAAAGTTGAAAACCAGTTTTTGCCGATACTGGTTATAATTTTCATATAGTTAAATTGTGCAAATTCTAAATTTATGACAAATAATGTTATTTTGTTTCTTCATAAAAATAAAACCGAAAATATCCACGAACTACTGACTTCTTAAAAATAGAGCCGATTTTTGGGCCTATAAACGAAGTACAAAATAAAAGTAAATACAAAAATGATCATAATATTTTTTGTTTCTCTAGCCACGAAGTATCTATCTATAAAGATTATTTTATGAAATTCCAAAAATAAAAAAATCGATCCACCCTAATAGGTATGACGAAACTATAAGGGTTATTAGTTGACTACAGAATTTTGAAACGGGGTTATATTTAACGTAATAAATTTCCCTAGTGATCACTTTTTTGCTAATCAGAAAATGTTGGCGACGCCAGCGTAGCGCGTGCCGTGGTCGGCCATTTTTCATTCTTCTTCCATTTTGATTTGGACTGGCGTTGCCGTTGCATCCGCGTGCAGGCCTGTTGTGATTGTGACGTGTAAAAAAAGTTTTAAATTAATGTGCATCTCGATTATGGGCGATGAAGTAAGTACTTAAATAATTTTCATTGTAATACTAATATGTGTTCAGGTAGAAACTAGCTACAGATACCTATTTACCGAGAGATTGTCGTTTGTAATGGCATTAGGCATATCGGCATTCTTTGATTTCTCCGCAAATGTCCTTTGCTGGCTGGTTATTACAAGGCGAGTTGACGTTTGACGTTTGAAGTGTAAACACTGTGTTACTTACCTGAGCATTCAAATCCGTTGAAATAAAGGAAATTCATCGAGGAATTACATATTAACTGCAACAAGATATCGACACTACCACGATTCACGAAGAGAAGAACTCGCGAAGACTTTGGTGAGCTGTTTCTTGTTATTTTACATAAAATCAAACACTGCCAATGCAAGTACATAACGGTAAAAGCACTCACACACAGAACTTTTGAAATAACGAGGAAAAACAGGAAAAACTATTAAAAATAAGGAGATATATCTGCCGGCGGTGTGATCCATTGACACTGACATCAAAACACTGCACTGACTGAAGTTTGACGTCTGTCACAATCACAACACTTGTTGCGTTCAGAAACTTACCTAAATTTCCACAAACGTTTGAGAAGACGCAACACAAACAAAATGTCAGAGGAATTATTAAGACAATTATTCGAACAACAAAAACAGGACTTGACGGGCCAATTGAAAGAAATGGAAGACAATATTACTCGGGGAATAAATGCGAATATCGACAAAAAATTCGACAACTTACAAGCGCAAGTAAATGAAATTAAGGAAATCAATGCAGCTCAAGAACATCGACTTGACATGTTTGAAAAACAATTAAAATTGCGTAATTTAATTTTATTTGGTGTCGCAGAAGAAGAAAGGTCCTACAGTGAACTGGAAAATATTGTACTTACAATAATAACCGAGAACCTTGAAGTAAGTTGCGAAAGTTTTGAAATCGAATTTGTTAAGAGACTAGGAAAAAAGAACTCCAGGCCAAGACCAATTGTGATAGGCCTTACAACATTGGGAAAAAAGATAAAAATACTACGCAACAAACGCAAATTGGAAGGATCCGGCTCATATATAACTGAGGACTATCCTCAAAAAGTCCTCGAGATTCGAAAGTCACTAAAACCGCAACTCAAGGAAGAACATGAGAAGGGCAACAAAGCAATCATAAAATATGATAAACTGGTAATTTTAGGAAGTACAACTAATTCCAACCATATAGAACAAAGCCCAGTAGCGCAAAACTCCAACAGCAAGAAAAGAACGCTAGATCACACACCGCCCGATCCCATGGAAAGCAGCGAAAAACCAGCCTCAACGAACGCTTCAAACAATCCTACCCAACCAGCAAAAAAGAATAAGACATCTATAAACAGCCCTTCCAAACAAAAAACCCTTTCCCATTTTATAAAAGTTAAACATACTCCTACCAACAAAACAATAAAAAATAAACCATTCGGAAACATAGAAGAACCATTTAAGAAAGACAAATAGCAACCACAGTACGATAAACCAACTGTTCACATAGGAACTCTTAACGTCAGGACTCTCCGGACAGAATCAAAATTGGTGGAACTTGAACTGGCTCTTAACAAAATAAATTGGCATATTCTCGGCTTAAGTGAAGTACGTAGAGAAACAGAGCAACTCATCCAGTTGAAGAGTGGGAACGTACTATACCACTATGGAGAAACAAAGGGTCTCTATGGCGTTGGATTTATCGTGAACAGCAGTATGAAAAAATATATTGAAGGGTTTAACAGTATTTCAGAAAGGATCGCAATACTAGACATGAAAATAGATAAGAGAGAACTAAAAATTATCCAAGTCTATGCACCAACAAGTACAGCATCAGAAAATGAGATAAACTTATTTTATACTGACTTAAATAAAGCTCTACAAAACAAGACTAAACGCCAAGAAGTAATAGTAATGGGTGATTTCAATAGCCAAATAGGGCAACAAACAGCATGTGAATCGCCCTGGATAGGAAAGTACTGTTATGGTAAAAGAAATGAAAGAGGAGAACGGCTGATAGAATTCTGTCAAAAAGAGCAATTAGTTGTACTAAACACGCAATTCAAAAATAGGAACGGATTACGATGGACCTGGCTCTCTCCTAACCAGGAATATAAATCTCAAATAGACTTTATACTAACTAAAAACAAGTCTAACTTCAAAAACTGTAAAGTAGTTAGTAATTTTAGTTATATATCAGACCATAGACTGCTTATGTCAGAAATGTATGTCAAAATTAAAAGGAAGGCATATAATTCCAATACAAAGACAGAGGTAAACTACAACTATAATGAAAACCTAGCAGAAAATTTGGAAACGAATTTCATAAACATTACACTAGAACAAAACCCACAAAATATATACAACAAAATAGAAGACGAAATAAAAAAAGGTATGCGCAACTTAAAAACTATTACGGTTCGAAACCCTGAAAAAATCAGTAACTCTACATTACAACTAATTAAAGAACGAGATAAGATTAACACCATGGATACCAGTGCAGGAAAAGCCGACAAAACTTATTTAAAAAATATAAATAAGGAAATCAAAACAGGAATTAATAATGACATAGAAAATTACTACAATAGGAAAATCGAAGAAGTCTTGGCATCGACTGGATCTACCAAAGCTATTTATGACTTACGGCTAATAGGGAAAGCTCTCATCCCATCATTAGATGACAAAGGGAAAAATAAATGCCAAAATCGAAACAAAATACTGGAAATCGCAACGAGCTTCTATGAAAATATCTACAAAGACGAGGACAGATGTAAAACATATCCGAAAACACAATTGCAACAAGAACTACACGACAACACAGAACGAGCTCCTTGTTTTATCGATAGTGAAGTGGATCAAGCTATAAAACAATTGAAAAGTAAAAAAGCACCCGGAAATGACCAAATAACTAACGATATGATAAAAACGTATGGAAATATACTCAAAACACCTTTACTTCATCTCTTCAATGCAGTTCTAATCACAAATCTAATACCTGAACAATGGTTCCATTCAACAATTATATTACTGCACAAAAAGGGATCTCAGGCAGATATAAACAATTACCGTCCAATAAGTTTGTCTCCTGTTGTGTACAAAATGTTTATGACACTTATTAAAAACAGGATTTATCCTATACTAAACGAGCAACAAGCCAAAGATCAGGCGGGCTTTAGAAAAGGATATTCTACAGTAGACCACCTGCATACGTTGAATATGGTGATTGAAAAGTATACAGAGTACAACAAGCCACTTTTTCTGTGCTTTGTCGACTTTAAAAAAGCCTTCGACAGCATAAAACACGAATACATGATCAATGCTCTCCAAACCCAAGGCGTAAATGCTGACTACATCAAACTAATTGGACTAATATATGAAAGAAGTACAGCTAGCGTGAGGATGGAGGACGAAGGCAAACAATTTAATATTCAACGAGGAGTCAAGCAAGGTGACCCTTTATCGCCACTCTTATTTCTATGTGTTTTGGAAAATCTATTCAGATCCGTAGACATATCCAACTACGGAATAAACATTGACGGTGAAAAGTTGTACGCATTGAGATTTGCCGACGATCTAATCTTTATGGCAGAAACGTGTTCAGACCTGCAAATGATGCTACAAGTCTTTCAAAACCACCTGAAGGAAACTGGGCTAGAAATTAATAGCAGCAAAACAAAAGTAATGGCGAACAAACCTCATGCTCTAGTTACCATAAACGACACAAAACTTGAAACGGTGGAAGAATACGTCTATCTTGGTCAACTCTTTTCGTTTTGTGACAAAATGAAAAAAGAAGTTGAAAGGAGGATAGCCCTTGGTTGGAAAAGATACTGGAGCCTCAAGCACATATTTAAAGGAGACTTCAGTATTACCCTAAAGCGCAATGTTTTTAACATGGTCATAATACCCACCCTGACCTATGGCGCTCAGACATGGACACTCACAGAGACACTAAAAAGAAAGCTTCAAACCTGCGAGCGCAGCATGGAAAGAAGCATGCTGAACTTGAAACTTAAGGATAAAGTCAGATGTTCAAACATACGAAGCAGAACCGGTGTTGTCGACATCCTACAAGTCGTAAACAAAAACAAATGGCAATGGGCTGGACACATAATGCGTCTAAACGACAACAGGTGGACGCTGAGGACAACCGAGTGGATACCTCGGGACGGGGCACGCGGACGAGGGCGCCCGCGCGCGCGCTGGGACGACGAGCTGCACGCGCGCCTACCGCTCTGGAGACGCACGGCCCGAGACCGAGACGCCTGGTGCGACTGCTGCACTGCACTTGTAGATAATGTAGATATGCAATTTTCTAATATAAATGTATAAAATATAAAATATATGTAAATAAATTTTGTAATTAATAATCTAAAGTTTCCTAAATAGAAAATGACGAATGATGTTGTAATATAATATAAGTATAATAATGTATAGAATGGTAATACTAATATAATATAAAATATTCAATAAAATGTAATGCAAATAATATGTGTAAATAGTACAAGTAGGTAAATAATATAAATAAATTCTCCTAGCAGGGCTGGTAACCCATGGAGGCTTATTACCACCCCTCTTTCTCTTAGAAGGAGAGGCCATTTAAAATAATAATGTACTTTAACTAAAAATAAATATGTGACAACTAGGTCCAATAATGTAGTATATATATATATTGTAAACTAGGTATGTAACTTGTGTACTTAGATATAATTATGGAAATAAATGGCTATTCTGATTCTGATTCTGATTCTGATTCTGATGACAGGCTCTTTGATGATTTGGGGCTGCATGTCCGCACAGGGTGTGGGCTGTCTTCAATTTATAGATGGAACTGTCAATGCTGAAAAATACAAAAGAATCTTGCAAGAGAGTTTGCTGCCGTCTATACGAAAGTTAAAGTATAAAAATGCGTATACTTTTCAACAAGACGGTGCCGCATGCCATACCGCTAAGGCAACGATGGCGTGGCTGAAGGCTAAGAAAATTCCTACCATGTCGTGGCCGTCCAGCAGCCCGGACTTATCTCCAATAGAAACATTATGATGGAAAATTAAGAAAAAGTTGCGAAAAGACCCTTCTCGATCAAAAGCTGATCTTAAGGAGAAACTGACATGTGTTTGGAACGGAATATCCGCTGAAGAGTGCAGAGAGCTGGTAAATACAATGCCGCTCAGGATTAAGGTAGTCCAAGATGCAAAAGGTGACGCCACAAAGTGGTAGACGTTTTATTCTGCGTTGGAAACACTGAAGACGAACTTTTTTGCGTGAATTTTTTTTCCTTTTTTTTTTATTACTAAGGACGGTTATTGTTTCTTTTCAGTTACTAAATAAAATACCATTTACAATTTATTTTGTTTTTACATAACTTTCAGTTACTCTATACACCCGAGTCATACTGAATTTTTAGATTGAAGTTAGGTTAGTACATTTTTTTCTTACTAGACGAGCTCATTTGCATTGGGGCTCGTAGACAACAATATATTTAATACATAAAAACTTATATACATAGAAAACACCCACGACTCGGGAACAAATATTCGTGCTCATCACACAAATAAATATAAGGGTTATCTTATCTTATGTTTGGGAGGCCCTTTCTGATAGTCTCTTTCGTAAAAACTAGTGCCTCGTCAATTCTTGGGATTAGGTGCCACGTAGACCCCAGGCTGCTAAGAGGGCAATTACACAAAAGATCCCTATGGGTCGAAGTGTATCCCTCCAAACAATCAAGATAAGATAAGAAAAGATAGCCTATAACCTACCCAACAGGTATTATAAGTTGTTTACTCATTAATGATCTTTCAGATAGAAAATGGTATAAAGGAAATAATTGAAGTATACGGAGAAGGTGTGGACGGGCTCACACCAAGTTTAACTTCACCGATCAGCTCTCCAGTGTGTTCAACAGTGTCTTCACCAAGTTCAACATTTTCAAATTCGGAACCATTCTGCAGAATGGCACCTATATATTTGTGGGAACACACGTGTAAGGCTAATCCCACTACGTTGCAGAAATGGATCGGCGCGCGGGGGGTTAGCATCCACGTACGTTCTCACGGGCCCCGTTTATGTCGAACACTTCCTACCTAACTGTGTATTAAGGAACACGCCAATTAAATGTAATATTAAATAATCAATCTGATTTTCAATGGGTCACCAATCCTAAGTCCCAAGGACCTTGAGCGTGCGCACTTCCATACTAGTCGCACATATTAAACCTTTGGTAACATAATATATTATATAATATACCTACTATAAGCTTATTATGTAAACCAACATTACCCGAGTAATGAGTTGCGATAGCATCGTTTCTATTAACACTGTTACTAGACCTAGTTAGATCACATTTTATTTCTTCTGCTATATAGCGTTACTTAATATCATATTTTTACTTCCCAGAACAAATGTCAAGACTTAATTTCCCTACTCAACACAACACAAGAAGGCAAACTGCTTCTCAAACAGCGTCTAAATCCTTTGGGTGATCAACTGCAAAGAACTTTAACCAGAGAGATTGCGACAGAAATAGTAAAACATGATCCAAAGGCACCAATAACAAACAACATACAGGGTGGTCCAAACCTTGACGTCAAAAATTTTTTTTTAGATTCCTCACGTCATGAGCTATCAGAATATACCCCATGTATGTTAGCCGATTATGTTAGTCATGAATTTTTAAAAATGAAATGGAATGAAGAAAGGGTCTAGCAGGATAAGCTAACAAGAGTTGCCCCCTCAAGGGATTTGGTTGTAATTTGAGGTGCAGTAGTGGGAAGCCCTAAGAACACTGGATGCGTAATATCAGCCTCCGATCTTCTTTTGTTTCAGACTTATTCACGAAAATGTCATAAATCATGGTAATCTTCAAACTGTGATATTAACTAAACCAAGTAAGCGAGAGTGACCAAATAAATTCAGAATTAAAGAGCGTGAAATGGGGTTCATAATGCATATTTTTAAAGACATTCATATCTTCAAACTTGGATGAAAAAAAATGTTTTTTTTTTTTCGGTTATATTTTTTGCCACTTCTCGCAGAGGCACAACTACCAAAAAAATTACTTAATAAGCCACAACTGACAACTATGTATACATTTAAAAAGATTTCGAAAAATAATGGTGCGTCATGTCAAAAAAAAAATTACGAACGTATGTTTTCGCACCATCTGTACAAGAACACGACAATCATTGATAAATAATTTTTATTACCATTCCATTTCAACAAATAATTCAGTAGAGCAATCAGAACAATACAATTCTTCTATATTTACAGAATCATACTCTTCATGGTCCCAAGTATGACTGTATTCAATTCCACAATATTCACATTTCGTTTTAAGGGCAATATTTTCATCCGAAAGGGAAGTGATTTATCAATGATTGTCGTGTTCTTGTACAGATGGTGCGAAAACATACGTTCGTAATTTTTTTTTGACATGACGCACCATGATTTTTCGAAATCTTTTTAAATGTATACGTAGTTGTCAGTTGTGGCTTATTAAGTAATTTTTTTGGTAGTTGTGCCTCTGCGAGAAGTGGCAAAAAATATAACCGAAAAAAAATCATTTTTTTTTTCATCCAAGTTTGAAGATATGAATGTCTTTAAAAATATGCATTATGAACCCCATTTCACGCTCTTTAATTCTGAACTTATTTGGTCAATCTCGCTTACTTGGTTTAGTTAATATCACAGTTTGAAGATTACCATGATTTATGACATTTTCGTGAATACGTCTGAAACAAAAGAAGATCGGAGGCTGATATTACGCATCCAGTGTTCTTAGGGCTTCCCACTACTGCACCTCAAATTACAACCAAATCCCTTGAGGGGGCAACTCTTGTTAGCTTATCCTGCTAGACCCTTTATTATAAAAAAAAAATCTTTTGGGTTTTTTAACTAGTTTCTTTTTGTAAAAGTATTACTAAAAAGAAAGCATTTACTGACAAAAAAATTAGCGTCCTCACTTTGATACAAGTAGGATAAAAAATACCAAATTCAAAATTTTACGTTAAAAACGCATCAAAATAGCATTAGCAAAATCAGCCGACGTTGAATCAGAAACTGTCGCCGTCCTCTGCCGTAATGGTGGACCTGCGCGAAACCCTGAGAGCCGATTTTAAAGAAATGATCACCTTTGAGCTTAATAAATGTGCTCAAACACTAAGAAGTGAATTTACCGAGCTGCAGGTAGCACTGGTTGCCAAGGAGGGCGAAATTAAATGCCTTGAATATAAATGCCAGATACTTCAGGGCGACGTGACTGCTCTTTAATGTCGACTTAAATCTATGGAGCAGATCTACCGAAACCTCTTATGTCGAAATTCAGGCGGTACCGGAGAGTCGTCATGAGACCCTGATTGACAGGTTTATGAATTTGTGTAGCAGCCTAGGTTTAAAAGTTATGGGCCAAGATATTCGAGCCTGTCGCCGTGTTGCCAAGATCAATCCTTGACCTAGACCCCGCATCGCTTCGACTGCGGGATTCACTGCTTTCTGCTGTGCATAGATTCAACAAGTCTGATATGATGAAACGATCAGGGGAAGGTAATAGATGAGTATTTTTCATATTAGAATTCATTTATTTTCAGGTTAAGTATTCTGAATATCTGTTGCATCCTTGACTTTTAACTCCAATTCTCAATGATGCCCCAGGATCTTTGGAAGAAGCAAGTTCGAGCGCGTAATTGTATAGAGCGTTGTTTAGGGGTGCTAAAGTCTCGATGGTGGTGCTTAAATAAAAAAATGATGCTATCTATCAACCAGATGTTGTCAGCAAAATACTCCTGCATGCATAGGGACATTAGCTACGTCAGCTCATATGCTAGTGCATGTGCACTGTGATATGAGCTGACTAGCCAAATTCCGATATTCCGCCATATCGCGAGCAGGACCCAGTCCCGCTTAAACCGTTAAATCTATCGGTTGTTTTCCTTCTGTCACCTTAGAGATAGATGCCTTATACCTATTCTCTAAACTGGTGACTCCGACGTGATACTTCTAACGTTTCGTAAACTTTTCAAGTGTATAAACTATAAGTGAATTTTCCGACGTGAGTGCAACGTGACTTTAAATTTAAGTATTTCATAAACTTATTGGTTGTGTGCAACAGGACAGAATTAAATATTAAACAGTAAATAATGATGGTTGACGACGAACAGCCAAGGTCGGTGCCGAGCGGGGCTCAATGTAAACTGAGGCTGGAAGATATAGTCACACCCCAAACCACCGAGGTTATGGCAATCTCAGTTTCGAGCCGGATACCAGATTTCAGGGTGGACCAGCCCAGCCCAGGGTATGTTTTATACGAACGGAGGCCGTATTAACACCGCAGCGCATTGGGGACGACGCGAAATTTGACATGGTCGTGTCAAAACTCCCAAAGGACGTCATATTACGCCTGACGAACTTATTGACGAACCCGCCCGCCACCAACAAGTACCAGGAGTTAAAAAGCAAGCTCCTAAAAATGCTGGAGGACTCGAAGAACCGCCAGGTAGAGAAAGTCCTCGGCGAAATGGACCTAGGTGACCAGAAACCATCTCAACTCATAGCCAAGATGTGCAATTTGGCTAATGACAGCTTCCCCGATGGAACGTTACGCATCATGCATGTGGCAGAACCACTTACCTACCGCGGTGCGAGCAGTTCTGGTCGTATCCAGATAAACCAACTTCGACACATTGGCCAGCATTGCCGATGATGTGTCGAATCGGAGGCCACCAGGGTTCCTCAGGTGTCTGCGGTTGCAACAGCGTTTGGCGCGTCACGCCGAGCTACGCCATGCAGTTTTGGAGCAGACACCGCGGTGATTTTGGCAGAAATCGCAAAGTTGAGCGTCCGCATGATGGACAGTTGCGTAGGTTCCGCATTACATCAGCTGGTTAACGGGAAATGGGAACCATTAGGGTTCTTTAAAAAAAATACTATAGGTGCATGCAGACCAAAAGAGCATTCGCTGTTCTATCCTCCACTCTACGAAATCAACGAATCACGTTTCGTGTAACGATCGAATTTCGTAGAGTAGGGGGATAGAACAGCGAATGCTCTTTTGGTCTGCATGCACCTTAAGACCCAGAAAAGTTATTCTGCGTATGATTTAGAATGGTTAGGCATTTATATGAGAGTATGAGTATGTCCATGAAACACTTCCGTAATATCCGTGGAACTGGTCTAAACCTTATACCTGTGGTTTCAGTGTGTGCTCCTGCATCATACCAGTTGTGGGTCCGCATTTATATACGCAATCTGGAGTTGTATTTTTGGAAACTGTTATTGTAAAATATACTCGATTAACAAACTCTGGCTTTGAATGAATCGACGCCCTTACGCCCCACAACACTACAATCTGGCGTCCAACGCGGGCACTTTGTCGAAATTTAAATATATAGTAACGAAGTCGGGGCGAGTTACTTCGACAAAAATCAAACCAAGAGCGGTTGTTAGAACAAAAAAAAAGTTAAACATGGCAGTTAACATGACAGACGCACAGCTTCAGCAGCTAATTGGGGCCATAAGTATCGCAGGAGCTTCAGATACGGAGTCTACTTCGCGCACTTCATCATTCGCGACAGCAAGCTTCACATACGACGGCGAGAGGGATTCAACGCGGGTGAAAACTTTCCTGACGGCGGCATCCTACTTCAAGCGTGTGGAGAAGATTAGTGACAAGGATGCGCTGGATAGCCTGATTTTAAACAGGCTACACAGAGCCTTCTCTCCAATCATACATCAAAGAGACAATGACCTCACTGAACCATTCATAGCTCATAGAGACCTTATTTCTCAATTACCTACACCGCGTCCCATCGAGAGTGTCCAACTTGACATGATCTACGAGACACTAAACAAAAAGATCCGGAAGAAAGTCACGCGTGAGTCAGTCGTTACCTTCGATGAAATTCTAAAGGCTGCTCAGACCGCTGAAGAACTATTTGACACAAAATCTCAGCATGTACCGAAGGGCCGTATCCGCTGCGGTTACTGCAAGAATCCCGGACACACAGTTTAGACGTTTGTCGTAAGAAGAAGTTTGCGGAGAACAAAGCAACCACAGCGGTTACCCAGTCTACTCCTACGGCAACCGAGATCAGAAAATCCGTCGTCCAGACACAAATGCCTTCTCCGTCGACGCCAAAATTCTCGTGCTACGGATGTGGCGCACCAGGGGTTGTACGTACTAGCTGACAACCTGCTCTCAAGAAACCACAGCAACAGCCAATTAAGAAGGAAGACATGAGTTTTTATGCCTTAGACGATGAGCTGGACTGCAGATCGAGACCCGCTGTATGCATCTCAATCAAAGAAATTCAAGGCTATGCATACTTGGATTCATGTGCAAAATCGAACATAGCCTCCTGGCAGCTATATGATCAACTCAAAAGAGCAGGTTACGAGTTTACCAAAGAAACGGTAAGCCCAACCATGGCTGACGGCGAACCAAGAACTAAGGAGATTCTTAAAGTTAGGGTAGAAGTAAAGGTTGCTGATCGGGTCGTTCCTACTTTGTTCGTAGTCCTAGCGGATGCAAAAAGAAACCGAACGCTGTTGGGAAGTGGGTTTTTGCAAGATGCCCTAATCTAGAGGCCGTTCCCGTAACCGATCATCCTCAAGAACTAGCAGCCGAAATGGATCTCCAGCATCCAGGAAATGCTGGTACCATAAAATATTTGTCTTACCTATCATGGTAGGTCAATGACGCGACGTTATAGCGTAATATCGCATAGCGATAACGGTTATAGTACTGGCTGGCTAACTTTAGGCTTACACGAAAAAGTTGTTAATTATAATTTATAAATGTGGGGGAAAAGGTGGCAAGGGTGGTAGACGATAGTATTGCAAGCATTGACATTCACCCATACAACCCATATAATAATTCATTCAAAAATAACAATGAAGTGAGAATCGCAATCAACAGCCAAGATCTAATTGTACTAGCGCATCAAAGCTCCTTGTTAATCGAGGGAACCGGAACCATCAACAAGGATTGATTAACAGTTTTTATTTCAAGATTTAAAAAGGTAGTTCAAATAACTCTGTGCCTACCGTTAACACTGCCAAAATGTGCAATAAAAGACCTGATCACACTGGACAGGTCGGAATACCAGCGCCTGCAGAGGTGAACACAATTTCAAATTACGTACGACGGCCGACGCCAGCACGCCGGGTCGATCAAATAGATCGGCAAGTTGCTAAGATGGTTGCAAAGGGTCATCATTCATTACGAATTGTTGACGAACCCGATTTTAGGACCCTTATCGAAATGGTTTCAACGTGTCCAGGTTACCAATTGCAAACTAGAAAGACGCTCAGTAATACTTTGTACCCAAAATTTACATGGAAGTTTTCACAACAATACAAACAAATAAAAACATACACAGTTTGTCTGGGCACTGACACTTGGACATAGTCAACAACAGATGGCTAACTATATTGCGGTTACGGCCCCTTTCATTGACGAAAATACGCGACTGCAATCTGTATTATTGGGTTGCATTAATTATACAGACCAGCAGGCTTAGCACAGGATTGGTGCGACAGTATGTCGCCGCGAGATAGATCTCCCGTCCTTCACTAGCTATATTAACAAAAGAGGGACGGGTAGACTATCTCGCGGTGAGATACTGTCGCGCCAATCATGTGCTAAGCATACAGCACAAGAGTGATAATCTATGCACCTTTTTGAAGCACGTAATTAAAGATTGGCAGATCGACAACAAAGCGACAATGCCGCCAACGTGATAGCGGCAGTGAGATTGGGTGGCTGGAGGTCGCTTAGTTGTTTCGCCCACTCTTAGTGGTGTAACGAGGGCTCGACATCGATACAGTGGTGAAGAAGGTAAAAGCCGTTGTTGAATATTTTGTGCCCATCGTTGGGACTCTTGCTACGACATGCTGGATCGGATAATAAAAATAAAGGAAGCAGCGCAGAGCTCATTAGGCGTTTAGCAATGCAATGACCTTCTGCTAGAGGTCCAGGCATAGTAGATCATTGATGAGGTGGCGCGAATTTTAAGACCCTTCTATGAAATAACAACCGAAGCCAGTGCAGAGAAAAACGTGACACTTTCTAAGGTCCTCGTGTTTGCGAACTTAATGACCAAACACATGGCCACAAGCACAAATTCATGTTAAGCAAGCGTAGAGGTGAATAATTTATAAAAACGTTAGGCCAGCAAATTAAACTGCGACCTGGAAAAAAAAGTGATATACACAGATTGCACGTTTTTAGATCAGATCATCTGTTGCAGTAATCATTCCAGCGCCATCGACATCATCTGCTGCAGCAATCATTCCAGCGCCATCGACATCAGCTGCTGCAGGTCTGCTACCATTTCCCACTAAAATGACTACCTACTGAAAATACGAATGACGCAACACGCAAAAATTTGATATTTCAGAAAACTTACACACAATTACTAAGGAAAATACGAATGACGGGACACGCAAAAAAATTGATATTTCAGAAAACTTTTACACACAATTCAAAATATTTTGATCGAAAATACATCTTATACAGCAGCCTAATATTAGAGAGTGGCGGAGGAAATATTTGACTAAAATAAAAAATATATAGAATACTTACGGGTTGAATGCGCACTAAGAAGTCGTATAAAGAAAGCCAGTAAGCGCTTCTAATGTAAAAAAACCTTAAGTCGTAATAAAAATATTTAAATCGACTGAGGACTTCTACTTTGTCCCTCGCCTCCGCTATACAGTGGCGCCCTCGTGTGAGGCTAGTCAGTATTTTAAATGAGAGAAAGAGGAAGACCTGCGAAGTTGAAGAGTCCAACGTATATTACGCGCTCTAGACGTGTTACTATTTACAAAAGAACACACGTTAAAACCAAGATGCTATTCCCAGACCAGTTTACACAGCTATTAGAAAAGATACCTGTGGAAGCACAGCCAAACAAAGGGTCTTTCACCACATGTAAATATTCATACAGCGAAGAAAAGGATCCCGAAGTAGTCGAAGCATTCCTTTCTGCGATCAATATTTTCAAGAGATCGGCAACGTTACTGCACTAAGCGAGCTCCATATTATTCTCAAAGGCGAAGCAGGAGAGTGGTGGCTTGATGTAATGATGTGATTACGTGGCCTGATTTTGCCCCTGCTCGCGAAACCTATCAACTAGATCTGGACATTACGCAGGAAAAGCAAGCAAAAGACACTACCGCCGACGATTTCATAAGGCGTAAACGGGTGCTATTTTCGCAGTTCCCTAGCCCAAGGCACACCGAGATTCAGCAGCTAGATCTAATATCTATGGAATGTTACGCCTAGACTTCCGAGAAAAAGTTTCATGCGCGGTTGTAAAGGATTTTATGGAACTAGCAAAAGTATCTGTTACAAACTGCTACATATAGCTTTCAAGATGGAGAAGATATTATCTACGTGAGTATGAAAATCTTTCAGTAAAAACAAACAGTTGGATTGGGAACCTTTTTTTTAAGTTCGATTGAAAATAGCATCAACATCACATTTAACTAGAGATTTTGTCATGTAATTAGGTCAATACTATATACTTAACGTTCAATTATTATCCTTCCCCTCGCATACCCTAACCCCGCAGGATGAGGTATATATAGCCGTGCAATATATTATTTATTACTACGCATGTGCTTGTAAGTTTATAAATTTTTACTCTTGTTTAACCATGTCCTCACCATTGGAGCAAATAAACGCTGTTGGGTCTCCAGCGACTTGGGTCAGAATAAAGGACTTGCTTCAAAATAGACCATTTTTAGATTTTTTAGTGCTATCGTGCAAGCGAGTTGAATCAAAGTACCATAACGATGGGCATATAGTGAATTTCGGTTGTTTCTCTTCCGGGCCGTTTTAATGTGCTATCTGACGTCATATTCCCTGGCTATACAACGCGGTAACGCAGCCGGTGTGATGGGGACTTTTGGACCGGGTGCGGGACGGAGCGGAAATTGCAATTAACATTTCCTTTTTTTTGTGTTGTAATGACGAAGCCTGTTGTGGATATTGCCATTGGTGAGTATGACGAAGCTTGTTGCTGATTCCATTTTGTAGCATCTTGACGAAGCCTGCGGCGGATTTATTATGTGGAAATTGAGATCCTGTAATATAGTTATTTGTTATACAAGGGTGCAAAGTTGTATTTTACCCGCGAGTATGAAATTGAAACACGAACAAGCGAAAGGATTCTATAGTTGAACCACGAGCGAAGCGAGTGGTTCTAAAATAGAATCGTGAGCGCAGCGAGTGTTTTAATATACGAGAAGTAAAATACATTTGCACCCGTGTGTAACACAAAACTTTTCCCCTCACTATAGCGAGGAAACTCAAAAAAGGTAATTATTTGTTCACATTACAATCATCATCAGGTTAGTGATAATAATTTTCGAAATGCATCACGTATTTAATGCAAAATTTTGTCGCAGTAAACTTAGCACGAAAAAGTAAACGCAGTACGATTTTAACACATTCCTGTAGTTGCACACCAACGCCAATGCATTATTAAATCATTCTCATTCATTATTTTGACAAAATTATAACAGAACACTCTGAATGTTGTTTAGTTTACTATTTTTATGCGTGTTCGAGTCGGTGAATAAAGATTATAACCTATAATATTCATTGGCAATGTTGACATTTTCTGCGTTTTGTGATTGCGTCTAGTCATCTTATCATCATTCACTAAAACAATGGTTACTTATGGAAATTTAGGATTTATGTGTTAAAATCATCATATTATATAAAGGTTTGTATTTTACACTAAATTCTCAAACAAATTATTTAATTGTCATTAATGTGGAACGACTTCCATGAGCATTATACGTTTTGTTATCTGTTAAACGAATGCTACTTTCGCGCTACGCTCCAAGGTCATTACTTTGCCACTCAAGTGAATAATATGCGTTTTAACCCGTTTGTATTAAAGGATAAACGAGCGCTTTACGAGCTAGTGAGGGGAAAGATTCTATATTGCATTTTTAAGGAAGATGGAGGGATAAAAGTAGTATTCTTACGGGTTACCAGCAAAAAAGATGCAAAATTATTCAGAATGGACGAGCGGGATATCAAAGATGTGATTAAGATATTGCCAAATCCCACAGTAGTTAAAAGAGGACTTCGTGTGTATTACCGATTTGATGTGGCTATTGATGTTTTTGAGAAATGACTGATTTTATAGAAATTGAGTTGATTTTTAATTGTTATTAATGTTTAATAGTTCACAAATATAAGACAGATTATTATAATTCCGTGGGATTGGCAGAATATTTAGTCGACTATAACACGTTTCTGGGACTCTACGAAGCAATAGGAAGGGTAATCCAAAAAGATTTAATAAAAAAATACAAAAAAAGAAAACTATCAATATTTAATAACAGTGAAATATGTACCACCGTACCCATCATATTCGTATATTATTACTATTCGTGTGTGCCCGAACCGAATAAATATTAAAACATCATAAAATGGAAAGACGGCCGAGAAATAGGTACCTACTCATGATTTCGGCTGAATGTTTGAACATGACAGCGAATGGGAAAATCACACGGGTAACAATAATGTCATCAAAACGAAGCCCCGGGTCGTACGTCAGTACAATAAACATATGGGCGGCGTCGACAAACACGATCAGATGATGAGTTACTATAACCCCGAGCATAAAACAATAAGGCGGTATTAAAGATTTAGGTGTCTATATTTTTAGCACGATAATGTGTAATGCACATTGTCTATATAATAGGTGGCGAGAAACCAATGCCCTTATACGATTATAGGCAATTGATTATTCGGGCATCGGTTGCGAGCCAACAATCGACTTGTTAAGTGTTGTAATTTATCCATATCATATATGTGCACACTTCCACGTACAGTCTCAAACTGATATATATCAGAGACTCATAAACACCTCAACGGGCCTCTCGGATATGGGTTGGCATAAAAATATACTACAGAAAAATAATCCGCAAAAAAGAACTTACTAAATATTCTTTGTAAGTATCATGACTCTAATGCTCCACACAACATTGTTGGATACGAGAATTTCGCAGAACCGCAGAACAAGAGCTCATTGTATCTTTAACGAGTAGGATACAAGGAATTCCTTTGTTTACTTAAGCGTTCGTTTTATAGGTCGTTCCAAGACTACTCATGGTGTTCAGCGTTCCGCTATGGCATTTCGATATACTAAACTGAAACGCGTCTGGAGCTCGTGACGGCAGAAGTTGCTACCTGCAAAAAAGGTGCCAATAACAGTGCTTGTAAATACTGCCAACAAAGACTTTGTGCAGAAATATAAGCTGCGGTACATCAACGAGTTGATAAATGCGCAACTCCGCTAGATCGCGTAGGTAAATCCATTTAATCTAATGTGAAAATGGTTGATATAATTATTTTTTTCATGGCTCCACCCACCCAAATCGTTTTTTGCGTGTCTCCTAGCGGAGACATCGAAATTACTAATTCGTGGCAACATAAGTTAGCGGCTTCTCATTGTTATGTGCATAGATTGTTGACTGTGCCTCTTTCTGATGAGCATTATCGGCTAGAATTGAATAACATCTATCACTTGGTGGTTTCTAACGGCTACGATAAGTCAGCTGTGGATGGTATTATCAGAAAGAAACAGAATGGCATGATCAATAATATGTTGTATGCTGCACGGCCGTCTGAACCCTTCAAGAAATTTCAGGCAAGCATTATGTATGTTGGCAAACTATCAGATGATATTTACAAGTTTTGAAGTCTAATAATATTAATGTTGCTTTTAAGACAAACAATACGTTGCATTCAAAACTTTGTAATGGCAAAGATCAAATTGAGACGGGAAAGAAGTCTGGTGTGTATAAGCTAACTGTGATGATTGTAGTAAGGTGTATGTGGGGCAAACGGCCCGTATTTTTAACACAAGGTATAAGGAGCATGTTGCATCTTATAGGTTTAACCATCCAAATCGTTCAAATTTCGCGAAGCATTTGATAGAGAGTGGCCATAGTTTATCTGAAGACCACTCTTTTAATGTTCTGCAAGTTTGTAATATAAGTTTGAACGTTCTGGAACAATTGGTAATAGCTAGGTACAATGGTAGAGGTGTAATCAGGGTGAGATTATAAATATGGTCGACCAGACAGGACAGCTCATTCCGTTGCCAGACCGACAACATCGTCAACTCCTGATGATGACTCGTAGAGAGGCGAAACACGTGTCGAGTATAGTGTTATTGGTGGTGGTTTGTCATAGTTATTAGCGTATTTGTTTTTGCAGCGGGAGGGTGGAAAAATTAATTGCATGCAAAAAATACGCAAGTAATTATAGCGGGTTACACTTATTATCTTATTAACTACACGTTCTGTATCGCGGAAGAGCAAAGCAATATTGTTCATCCTTTCTAAGGTTGTCTGCATGTATAGGTAATTCTGAATTTTGCAGAAACTGAAGTTGCCGCTGGTACATTGGCCGTATTTTGCTTTCACTTGTTTTAGAATAAACATGTAATCTTAGAGAGCTTGTGTTTTCTTTATATTTCCTTAACTATACTAAAGAGTCACCGTGACGTTACGGTGACGATGCATTTGAAACTGCATCGACGAACGAATTTCTCGAACGTAGAGTGACTTCAATGACTCTGCTTCAAGGCATCAAAGACAATTGTGTAATTATAATTCCAAGTTACACGTATCTTGACGCTTCTAGCCCCGGAAATATCACCGATTTGTGACTTTCACAAAAAAAACGCATCTATTTTAACTTTCATTACTCAAGGAGCATATTAATATTTAATAGTTATAATTCTAAAATTTGAGTATTTTAGAATTATAACTATTAAATATTTGAGCAAACAAACTTGGGTATTTTTTGTACAACGAACTCGCAACCTATCGGAGAACTAAACATTTACATTTCCGACGAATCTAAAATTGGAATTAAATTGTTGAATAAAAGCTCATTTGGAGAAGGTATAAATTATCGATAAAATAAAGGATTTCGATGACCTACTTAAGCAACCACGAAGTGGTGAATCCTTACTTAAAGAGAAAACCGAGGGGCAAGGCAAGGATGGAAACCTCGAACCGAAGGCAGAGACTTCAAAAGCTGAAGCTACTTCTTCTAATCACAGGAAAAACAGCGGACAGCAAAACCATGGATCCAACCTCCAGCATCAGGCACGGAAGGTAATCCAATCACTCCGCTGTACGTCTGTTCAAGTTCTTTTTAACAACCACCAACATTCTTGCTCACCCATCCCCCTAACGTATTTCGATCCAAATCTCATAACGGTTAATTCCGACTTTCTCTCTTTTTACAACATACAGTCCACTCCTTTTCGTTTCTCGAACATTTTGGTTCTTCGTACCGGATATTTTGATAAGTTACTTCTGGTTGTATCGTTTGTTTTCGCGTAGTCACTTATCGGATTCCGTTATTTGTTTTCCTGTCGTTATAGGGTAAACTTGCCTTAATCGTACTCCTGCCTAAATCGTACCCCATCAATATCTTGTGAATTGAAATTGGTGAAGCGGCGCAAGTTTTATAAATCTGAACAACTTGCTCGGTGTGTAACATCATTCGAGAAACAACCCCACAGTGGCACTCCATCGAAAATTATTCAATAAGTTATTAATTTCGCTGTTTTCGAGTAATAGTTAAGGTCGATTCTTAAGGATTTCAATTTTGATCGCAATTAGCTATGTAAATTATAAGTAATTTGCTTAATTATTTACTTATTTACGCTATTGATTACGAGAAATATTATCGTCAGTTTAACCACATTTTTTTTATACGGCAATTTTTAAATCTTAGTTATCTTATGCCTAAATCGTACTCATCACTTTGGTCTATTTCGTACCGGTACGTTTTAGGAATAATCGTTTATTTGACTGTATAAGATAAACATAACCAATGGATAATACAATATTTAGTCATGTAAAGTTATAGAAATAACTCTCTGAGTATATTAACAAAGGAAATTTAAAAAAAAAAAAATTTTGGTCAGGCTCATGTTGTAGGGAGGAAACAAAATAAGAGACAATAATTTGTGTACCTACGCAATGAAGTCTGGATCCACTGACATTGTGCTGGAGTCGAGAAATATTCTCGTAATGTTATTTTTGACAATGCCATGAAATTATGCAGTCCGACAAACAATTATGGATTGAAAAAAAAACGTAAAATGTTAGTTTTAAATCTGAAATAAGCAAGCAAGAAAGTCAACAATATAATAAAATTAGTGGCTAAATAAATATTACTAATATCCCTGAATATCATTAGCTATAATAATCAGACTATAAATAATTATATAATCTTAATTTTCATACTAAGTTACGCCGGTACGAAATAGGGATACTGAGGTACGATTTTGGAATACATAGTCTTAAATCGTACTTTTTCCACTTTTTTTTAAATTGTGTTTATCTCAGAATATATTGAAGTTCAAAATTAATTTGTTACTTTAGTCGATTAGTAAATAAATAAAGATTCTTTTGATATTATAAACATATTAATTTCTTATTTATATATCCTGATATTTAGCACTTTCTCTTAAGGAGTACGAATTAGGCAAGTTTCCCCTATGAGAAAAATAATTAGGGTAGGATTTATAAAAATATTTGTGGGTAAGCAAGAAAGTTAGTTGTGTAGTGGTGTTTTAAATTAAAAACTCGTCAAATCATTCACTCCACTGTCACAATTAATATTCCTGGCAACATTTTCGCTTGTGGCAGTTGTCAGTGTCACCTCACGAAAGCCAATTCTTAGGTCATTATATTGTAGATTTCGTTTTATTGTTTATTTCTACTCTCGAACTTAGATAGATGGGACCCGGTGATAAAGTAATGGAGTCGGAAGCGGGTGTCGACCCGCTGCTGATTGCCCGGGACTATGCTTTAATGAGAGTGGAGTATTTACAGATGTTGTCCGACGAAGATCTAGCTTTGTGAGACGAAGGCGAGTTGGCGTCAATAGCTCAAAGCTTTCACGAAGCTCAATTAAAGCTGCTTAGCTGAAATGTAACCCGCGAAGTGACCACCGCGAGATATGCAGCCATAAAGCGTTATTTGATACTTTTGATACTGAGGGCGGTCAGAGCTAGGTTAAGAGCGGACGTTAAACCTTCGAAAAATCTAGTCATGCCTAAATTACCTAAGTTAATGATAAAACCGTTTGACTCAAAAATTGAAAATAGGATTTCTTTTAAAGAACTTTTTAACTCATTGGTTCATAAACGGACAGACATTGTACCGGTAGAGAAATTACATTATTTAGTTTCATGTGTAAAAAAGAATGATTTACAACATTGCAGTCCACTCTTTTTCGTCTCTCGAACAAAAGGCAAAGCTGACGTTGATACGTGTGCTACAGTGTCGCGTCATGTGAACTATATAAAATGCCCAACTTTCTATGAAGACATGCATGTCACGTTAGCAGATGGTTGCGTCACTAGCGCTTAGGAGATTGAATAAACAGAAATGGTGAGTGCCTAAATTAGAATAATTACGTTATCCAATACATCAAGCCAAAATAATAACAAACATATTACACAGTACAGAAGTGGCATTTCGAATAATTACCAAACTGAAACTCGTCTGGAGTTCGTAACGGCAGAAGTTGATAACTGCACAAAAGATGCCAATAACAGTGCTTGTACATACTGCCAACAAAGACTTTGTGCAGCAAGATATGAGCTGCGGTGCATCAACGAGTTGATAAGTGCGTAACTCCGGTAGATTGCGTACGTAGGTAAATCCATTTAATCTACGCGGAAAAAACTACACAAGAAAGGCAAAGCTTACGTGATACGTGTGCTGAAGTAAGTATCGCGTAATGTGAGCTATGTAAAATGCTGAAGGCACGTGGACAAGCTGAAAAACTGAAACCCGTCTGGAGTTCGTAACGGCAGAAGTTGATAACTGTACAAAAGATGCCAATAACAGTGCTTGTACATACTGCCAACAAAGACTTTGTGCAGCAAGATATGAGCTCCGGTACATCAACGAGTTGATAAATGCGCGACTCCGCTAGATCGCGTACGTAGGTAAATCAATTTAATTTACGCGGAAAAAAACTACACAAGAAAGGCAAAGCTTACGTGATACGTGTGCTGAAGTAAATGTCGCGTCATGTGAGCTATGTAAAATGCTGAAGGCACGTGGACAAGCTGAAAAACTGAAACCCGTCTGGAGTTCGTAACGGCAGAAGTTGATAACTGCACAAAAGATGCCAATAACAGTGCTTGTACATACTGCCAGCAAAGACTTTGTGCAGCAAGATATGAGCTGCGGTGCATCAACGAGTTGATAAATGCGCGACTCCGCTAGATCGCGTACGTAGGTAAATCCATTTAATCAACGCGGAAAAGAACTACAGAAGAAAGGCAAAGCTTACGTGATACGTGTGCTGAAGTAAGTGTCACGTCATGTGAGCTATGTAAAATGCTGAAGGCACGTGGACAAGCTTTCTAAGAAGACATGATGATTGTCACGTTAGCAGATGGTTGCGTCACTGGCGCTTAGGAGACTGAATAAACAGAAATGGCGAGTGCCTAAATTAGAATAATTATGTTATCCAATATATCAAATGAATATAATAACAAACATATTACACAGTATAGAAGTGGCATTTCGAATAATTTCCAAACTGAAACCCGTTTGGAGTTCGTAACCGTAGAAGTTGATAACTGCACAAAAGATGCCAATAACAGTGCTTGTACATACTGCCAACAAAGACTTTGTGCAGCAAGATATGAGCTGCGGTGCATCAACGAGTTGATAAATGCGTAACTCCGCTAGATTGTGTACGTAGGTAAATCCATTAATTAATCTACGCGGAAAAAAAACTACACAAAAAAGGCAAAGCTTACGTGTGCTGAAGTAAGTGTCGCGTCATGTGAGCCATGTAAAATGCTGAAGGCACGTGGACAAGCTGAAAAACTGAAACCCGTCTGGAGTTCGTAACGGCAGAAGTTGATAACTGCACAAAAGATGCCAATAACAGTGCTTGTACATACTGCCAACAAAGACTTTGTGCAGCAAGATATGAGCTGCGGTGCATCAACGAGTTGATAAATGCGTAACTCCGCTAGATTGAGTACGTAAGTAAATCCATTTAATCTACGCGGAAAAAAAACTACACACGAAATGCAAAGCTTACGTGATACGTGTGCTGAAGTAAGTGTCGCGTCATGTGAGCTATGTAAAATGCTGAAGGCACGTGGACAAGCTGAAAAACTGAAACCCGTCTGGAGTTCGTAACGGCAGAAGTTGATAACTGCACAAAAGATGCCAATAACAGTGCTTGTACATACTGCCAACAAAGACTTTGTGCAGCAAGATATGAGCTGCGGCGCATCAACGAGTTGATAAATGCGCGACTCCGCTAGATCGCGTACGTAGGTAAATCCATTTAATCTACGTGGAAAAAAAACTACACAAGAAAGGCAAAGCTTACGTGATACGTGTGCTGAAGTAAGTGTCGCGTCATGTGAGCTATGTAAAATGCTTAAGGCACGTGGACAAACTTTCTAAGAAGACATGATGATTGTCACGTTAGCAGATGGTTGCGTCACTAGCGCTTAGGAGACTGAATAAACAGAAATGGTGAGTGTATAAATTAGAATAATTACGGTATCTAATACATCAAGCCAAAATACAAACGTATTACACAGTACAGAAGTGGCATTTCGAATAATTACCAAACTGAAACCCGCCTGGAGTTCGTAACGGCAAAAGTTGATAACTGCACAAAAGATGCCAAAAACAGTGCTTGTACATACTGCCAACAAAGACTTTGTGCAGCAAAATATGAGCTGCGGTACATCAACGAGTTGATAAATGCGCAACTCCGTTAGATCGCGTACGTAGCTAAATCCATTTAATCTACGTGGAAAAAAAAAACTACACAAGAAAAGCAAAGCTTACGTGATACGTGCGCTGAAGTAAGTGTCGCGTCATGTGGCTATGTAAAATGCTGAAGGCACGTGGACAAGCTGAAAAACTGAAACCCGTCTGGAGTTCGTAACGGCAGAAATTGATAACTGCACAAAAGATGCCAATAACAGTGCTTGTACATACTGCCAACAAAGACTTTGTGCAGCAAGATATGAGCTGCGGTGCATCAACGAGTTGATAAATGCGCAACTCCGCTAGATTGCGTACGGAGGTAAATCCATTTAATATACGCGGAAAAAAAACTACACAAGAAAGGCAAAGCTTACGTGATACGTGTGCTGAAGTAAGTGTCGCGTCATGTGGCTATGTAAAATGCTGAAGGCACGTGGACAAGCTGAAAAACTGAAACCCGTCTGGAGTTCGTAACGGCAGAAGTTGATAACTGCACAAAACATGCCAATAACAGTGCTTGTACATACTGTCAACAAAGACTTTGTGCAGCAAGATATGAGCTGCGGTGCATCAACGAGTTGATAAATGCGCAACTCCGCTAGATCGCGTACGTAGGTAAATCCATTTAATCTACGCGGAAAAAAAACTACACAAGAAAGGGAAAGCTTACGTGATACGTGTGCTGAAGTAAGTATCGCGTCATGTGAGCTATGTAAAATGCTGAAGGCACGTGGACAAGCTGAAAAACTGAAACCCGTCTGGAGTTCGTAACGGCAGAAGTTGATAACTGCACAAAAGATGCCAATAACAGTGCTTGTACATACTGCCAACAAAGACTTTGTGCAGCAAGATATGAGCAGCGGTGCATCAACAAGTTGATAAATGCGTAACTCCGGTAGATTGCGTACGTAGGTAAATCCATTTAATCTACGCGGAAAAAACTACACAAGAAAGGCAAAGCTTACGTGATACGTGTGCTGAAGTAAGTGTCGCGTCATGTGAGCTATGTGAAATGCTGAAGGCACGTGGACAAGCTGAAAAACTGAAACCCGTCTGGAGTTCGTAACGGCAGAAGTTGATAACTGCACAAAAGATGCCAATAACAGTGCTTGTACATACTGCCAACAAAGACTTTGTGCAGCAAGATATGAGCTGCGGTGCATCAACGAGTTGATAAATGCGCAACTCCGCTAGATCGCGTACGTAGGTAAATCCATTTAATCTACGTGGAAAAAAAAACTACACAAGAAAGGCAAAGCTTACGTGATACGTGTGCTGAAGTAAGTGTCGCGTCATGTGAGCTATGTAAAATGCTGAAGGCACGTGGACAAGCTTTCTTAGAAGACATGATGGTTGTCACGTTAGCAGATGGTTGCGTCACTGGCGCTTAGGAGACTGAATAAACAGAAATGGTGAGTGCCTAAATTAGAATAATTACGTTATCCAATACATCAAGCCAAAATAATAAAATAATAAAAAAATATAGATATTTATTCAGTAGCACAATTATTCATACTTAGTACAGGTTGGTGCCCCTTTTTAAGTAAATAAATACTTGTGTCAAGGGACACCGCTCTTCCTTAGTAAGTAACAAATAACAAACATGTTGGTATGGGTACATATTAATGAGAAAAGATAATTTAATTTAAGAAACAAAGTTTTACCTACGATTATCATTCATATTGAAAATTTATTTAACTAATTTCTAGATTTAATTTTAGGTTAGTTTACTCCAGTTAAACTAATAATAACAATCATATTACACAGAAACCCGTCTGGAGTTCGTAACGGCAGAAGTTGATAACTGCACAAAAGATGCCAATAACAGTGCTTGTACATACTGCCAACAAAGATTTTGTGCAGCAAGATATGAGCTGCGGTGCATCAACGAGTTGATAAATGCGCAACTCCGCTAGATCGCGTACGTAGGTAAATCCATTTAATCTACGCGGAAAAAAAACTACACAAGAACGGGAAAGCTTACGTGATACGTGTTCTGAAGTAAGTATCGCGTCATGTGAGCTATGTAAAATGCTGAAGGCACGTGGACAAGCTGAAAAACTGAAACCCGTCTGGAGTTCGTAACGGCAGAAGTTGATAACTGCACAAAAGATGCCAATAACAGTGCTTGTACATACTGCCAACAAAGACTTTGTGCAGCAAGATATGAGCTGCGGTGCATCAACGAGTTGATAAATGCGCAACTCCGTTTGATTGCGTACGTAGGTGAATCTATTTAATCTACGCGGAAAAAACTACACAAGAAAGGCAAAGCTTACGTGATACGTGTGCTGCAGTAAGTGTCGCGTCATGTGGCTATGTAAAATGCTGAAGGCACGTGGACAAGCTGAAAAACTGAAACCCGTCTGGAGTTCGTAACGGCAGAAGTTGATAACTGCACAAAAGATGCCAATAACGCACGTGGACAAGCTTTCTAAGAAGACATGATGATTGTCACGTTAGCAGATGGTTGCGTCACTGGCGCTTAGGAGACCGAATAAACTGAAATGGTGAGTGCCTAAATTAGAATAATTATGTTATCCAATGTATCAAATCAAAACAATAACATAGATATTACACAGTATACAAGCCCCGATGCAGTGGAGTTCGTCTAGTTAGAAACAATTTTTACAAATTTTTGAATATTTTAAAAATGATCACATTATGCTAATGATAAATGGTATGATCGTTAGTCATGGTTAATGTACTACATTCCAAGGGACACAACAATCTGAAGTACGCTTTTGTTGTTTAATAAATCGATTTTAACAAACCAGTGTCTAAATTATATTTTCGTTCACCACCGTAATTACGCGCTTATAAGCTTGACGCAAAATTCGCAGTGCATCAGGTGTACCATGTCGTCTTTAATATTAATGGCGTTCTTTACATTCAATGATTACTTACAAAATTAAAAATTGTGGATATTTAAAAAAAAATTCCTCTCTTAAAATAGTTTTTTTTTTAATTCTGATTTATTAAGTCCAAATATTTTATACTCAAAGAACCTACTTTAGTACTACTATTGAATAGTGAAGGTTTTGTCTCTAAACCTTTTCCCCCGGATGAACGGGATAATCTCGAAAAACTGTCTAACTTTACGAGAACATATGCATCGGGGCTTGTAGAAGTGGCATTTCGAATAATTACCAAACTAAAACCCGTCTGGAGTTCGTAACGGCAGAAGTTGACAACTGCACAAAAGATGCCAATAACAGTGCTTGTACATACTGCCAACAAAGACTTTGTGCAGCAAGATATGAGCTGCGGCGCATCAACGAGTTGATAAATGCGCGACTCCGGTAGATCGCGTACGTAGGTAAATCCATTTAATCTACGTGAAAAAAAAACTACACAAGAAAGGCAAAGCTTACGTGATACGTGTGCTGAAGTAAGTGTCGCGTCATGTGAGCTATGTAAAATGCTGAAGGCACGTGGACAAGCTTTCTAAGAAGACGTGATGATTGTCACGTTAGCAGATGGTTGCGTCACTAGCGCTTAGGAGACTGAATAAACAGAAATGGTGAGTGCCTAAATTAGAATAATTACGTTACATCAAGCCAAAATAATAACAAACATATTACACAGTACAGAAGTGGCATTTCGAATAATTACCAAACTGAAACTCGTCTGGAGTTCGTAACGGCAGAAGTTGATAACTGCACAAAAGATGTCAATAATAGTGCTTGTACATACTGCCATCAAAGACTTTGTGCAGCAAGATATGAGCTGCGGTGCATCAACAAGTTGATAAATGCGTAACTCCGCTAGATTGCGTACGGAGGTAAATCCATTTAATTGGAGGTAAAACATTTAATCGCGTACGTAGGTAAATCCATTTAATCTACGCGGAAAAAAACTACACAAGAAAGGCAAAGCTTACGTGATACGTGTGCTGAAGTAAGTGTCGCGTCATGTGAGCTATGTAAAATGCTGAAGGCACATGGACAAACTTTCTAAGAAGACATGATGATTGTCACGTTAGCAGATGGTTGCGTCACTAGCGCTTAGGAGACTGAATAAACAGAAATTGTGAGTGCCTAAATTAGAATAATTACGTTATCCAATACATCAAGCCAAAATAATAACAAACATATAACACAGTACAGAAGTGGCATTTCGAATAATTACCAAACTGAAACCCGTCTGGAGTTCGTAACGGCAGAAGTTGATAACTGCACAAAAGATGCCAATAACAGTGCTTGTACATACTGCCAACAAAGTCTTTGTGCAGCAAGATATGAGCTGCGGTACATCAACGAGTTGATAAATGCGCGACTCCGCTAGATCGCGTACGTAGGTAAATCCATTTAATCTACGCGGAAAAAAAACTACACAAGAAAGGCAAAGCTTACGTGACGTGATACTGCATGTTGCAAAAATGCGCAATGTATGGTTTAAGGGGAATTACTAACAAACTGATTGAAAGTTATCTTAGTAACAGGTATCAAAAAGTAATCGTATCGGGAGTAGATTCAAACGGTGAACTCTTAACATACCAATCTAGCGCAACACTAAATAAAGTAGGCGTCCCACAGGGAAGTATCTTGGGTCCATTATTATTTTTAATATATATGAATGATTTGCCATTAGTAACAAATAACCATTGCACTCTATGCGCCGATGATATCTCAGTTGTTGTTAAATGCACAGATAAGAACACATATAATAATGACATAAACCAAACCGTGTATAATATCATACAGTGTCTGAACCACCGGACCGCCTATGTTTGCAAGGGCAAGGCCACTGCCTCCGGACAGACATAAAAAGTTAGGAGGAATTTCGCCAGATGAAAGAATTAGGAATTTGTAGACCTAGCAAGAGCTAATGGGGTAATCCTTTAACTGTAGTAACTAAAAAGAATGGCGAAATTCGCCCTTGTGGTGATTACCGTGCCTCAAATGCCCAGACAACACCTGATAGGTACCCGGTACCCAGACTACACAACTTCACATTCGTTCTGGCAGGTAAGAAAATATTTTCAAAATTAGACATAAATAGAGCTTATTACTGCATACCGGTACCGGTACTATCTTTCAAAATATTCAACAGAAATTCTTACATAACTATTTCCTGACTCGCATAATTATGGTTTGTCTCTCTGGATTTCAATCCACAAAAAAAAAACATATTCAATGTTCTGCTATTAAAAAGTATTATGCATGTAGTGTATACAAGTGTATACATGTATGTTCAAATGTTTTTTCATCTCCAAAATGAAAGTAGTTGAATGTAACAATGAAGACGGAAGTTGAGAATTGAGACAGTCTAAGTAGTTACAATATGAAGAGATACAGTCATACAGACCAGAGCTGGGCAATAAGTAATCTGATTACTTCTGCAAATTACATTTCTATGTCTACTTTGTAATCTAGATTACAAAAGAAATTGGATTACTTTGTGTCCAACTCTGATACAGACCCATTGCTAGCAAGATGATTCCTGTTATTTTATAGTTTTGTTCTAAAATGTGATGTCATAGTGAATTTGAGAAAAGAGGCTTGCAGCGCAGACTTCTAAAATTGTTGGAACACATTGAACATTGGCTAACCAATCTAGGAAACTAGCATATTGAACATGATATTATGAAGACGGTATTAAAAAGACAGGACAACCTGCAATGGCATTGCCGCAACCAGAATGAAATGGAAAACCATGGAATAGGCATATGTTCACCAGTGGATGCAAATATGCTGAAAAGAAGATTATGAAAGAATGTCATATTTTACACAACAGCTAGCGCGTATTAGAACAAATACAATTTAATTTGATGTATCAGATTGAATTGAAACCGTTTTGCGAATTACAACTTTGCAGGATGTAACAGGATCTGAAAAGAAGAAAATTACAGTATTAGTTATTATACAGTAGAAGTTGACAGACAAAACCTTTCACATAACAAATAAAGGATTTTAAATAGTTACATCTCAGCTAAAATAGTCATTGTAATTTTAAAGTAGATGAACGATTCTGGACACCATTGAAGTGGAACGCCAAACCATTTGATACTACATGATCACTTCTTCTAAAACATATTTTGGAGGGTAATATAGAAGATAGGAGAGGTAGAAGTAAACAGAGATGAAGCTAAACGGACCAAGTGAAGAAAAAGATGGAAGCAGCGTCATATGGAAAGGTCAAATACTACCACAGGACAGAGAGCTGCAAAATACTCCACCGACAAGAGAATAAGAGTTATTCCCACCTGTTGCCAGAGGGAACAACTGGGAATTCAAATTCCAGGGATTTATTTTTCCCAGTTCTTACCACCAAATATTTTAGTGGTAACAAGTTAGAAAAATATTCTCTATACTCTGAATAGTTGCCACCAAGTACTCTAGTGGTCGCTAAAGTGTATCTTTAAGAGCATGTCAATTTGCAATAGAACGCTCAATGTTAAAAATCAGAATCAAGGATAAAATAAGAAATGAAAGTATAAGAGCGAAAACTGGTGTAAAAGAAGTGGCAGTTTTGTAAAAAAGGGCAAATGGGCCTGGGCTGGCCATATATGCTGAATAACAGACAACCGGTGGACCAGACTCATCACAGAATGGACACCTATGGAAGAAAAAAGAAGGCAATGTAGACCAAACTATAAATGGAGATGAGCTGGGCAGGTTCCACAGACACTGGTACTGGTGGAGAACAGCATGGAACAGAAAGGAATGGGAAAATTTGGGGAGGCCTTTTCCACTTGAGACATGGAAAAATGAAAAACATTTACAAAACTATTAAGCATAAATATAATTTGTAAAAATTGCATGAAATAAAGGTTACTATTATTATTACTCTAGTGGTAACATAACCTATGTAATTTAGAATTACATAGGTTGGTAAGAAAAGAAATTTAGAGAAATGGATCATGTGTGATCACGATCAGGTAGTGTTTCTCGCGCCTCCGGAAAAATA
The DNA here is from genome assembly GCA_025490895.1 of Thaumatotibia leucotreta. Taxonomy (NCBI): domain Eukaryota; kingdom Metazoa; phylum Arthropoda; class Insecta; order Lepidoptera; family Tortricidae; genus Thaumatotibia; species Thaumatotibia leucotreta. Next base: position 10,704 of record JALPQI010005305.1, on the reverse strand, counting down.
TTTAGTAATTATTGGTGGTGTAAGATGATTACGATGTCATACTTATTTATTTTCACATCTATACATTACATTTAAACCATTAAATCGATGAAGAACTAAAACTTACCGTTCATGCCGCCACGTACCAATTTAATATCCATAATAAGCAACGGAGCAAGTCATAATATTTTTTCTCTCCGATTTGTATTAGTACATAGTACATTACTATACTACGTCCAAAGACTCCCTAAGAGGCCAAACATTTATTTCTCTAGTAAAGCAAATTTAGTGAACTAGGATGAAGTGAAAAATAGTGAAATAATAACATTAATTAATCATAGAACGTAGTGATTATAATTATAAATATTCTCTTTGGCAAGTTTGGCAACTTTGGCATGGCATTAGCAAGACAGGAAGGAAACGGGAAACAAAAAAAAGTCCGAATAATGCGCCTCCCAGTAATGTACTACCCAACAGTCACGTCCACTTCTTCGGACACTGCTGTTCAGTCGGTTCGATCGAGTCGAGCATTCGCGACATTCTTGCTAAATCGGTGGCGTTTGTAGAGCCCTCTGGTGTTGCAATTTTTATTTCAAATAATAAAACGTTTGTACGTTTTGACGTGTCGTGTACTACACAAGTACTACAGAGTTTGAGTGAATTTATCTGGATAGTGATCTGGATTTGAGGCTTGAGCAATTTTTCATTGTTTATCTATTAGTAACTTTGTTAGTTAGTAATAGTAAAATATTGATCAGCACTTTAAAAATGCCAAGAAAGCCGTGCTATTGGACGCGGAAACTGGAGTTGGATCTCGTCGAGTTTGTGCGTCAAAAAGATTTCATTTGGAAACCATTTGGGAATACTAATCATCATATACAACAGAAGTATAAGGCTTACGCTGAATTCGCTGCGAGATTAGGCCGCGGGTTTACAGGTAATTGGTTCTTCGGATTTCTTTAATCATTCAGTCTCGTATTTGAGTTAACATTTGACAATAATCATTGTTGCCGTTATTATCACTATATTGATCTACCATTTTCTTTAATAATCATTTTGTCTAACAGCACGGTCAGTCCGCGATCGTTGGGTAAACATCCGGAGCACGTTCAACCACAATGTTCGGCGTATCGACCGCTCCAAGGAGAATGCCAAGTCGCCGGAAGAAATCTATGTGCCATGCTGGCCACTGTGGAAACCTTTGCAGTTCCTTCGGGAAGGTTCTAGAAGTGAAGAAGTCTATGAGGTACATTTTGCTTATAATTTCACATTCAATTGATTAGTACAGCTATAGGTTGGGCATGACATTATCAAGTTGTTTTGACAAAGAAGATAATGAGATAAGCCATGGTCAGGTTTACATATTTCCAATTTTTTGAAAAGTGGTTTCCTATAGAGAAAAATATGTAATGCACAAAAGTGGTTGGTTATAGTGTTAAAATGAATGTAAAATTTTATTTAGCAGCATCAGTTTTTTGTCATTATCTAATGTGCTACCTTTACTTAAATTAGATATTTTTTCACAGGGTTTTTCAATGGACTTCAAAGACACCAATAATATAGAAGTTAAAGTAGAATTCCAATCTGATATGGATGACTCTGGACTTCAAATCCGGCAGCGGGGCCAGCGGACTGATAGACCTAGACGCAGGGCTCCCTTATCTAAAACTAAGAAGAAGAACAAGTGTAAAAAAGTCTTAGATGATCTCCTTATTGCTATGAAACCATTGGTGAACAGTGTTCCCTCTGAGACTAACAACTACTGGTTTTTCAGCCGTCATGTCACAGAACGGCTGAACTGTATGAGAGAAGAAGATGCTCTGGCAGCAGGCCAAGAGATAATGAAGCTTTTGGAGTGGTCTGGTACTTCGGTCAACAATACCTGAAGAAAGTTTGTCTATTGTAACTGATGAATTTCTCATTGAACAAAGAACAAAGTATTGACCAAAATGATTGGTCCTCATAATAAGTCAGATGAAGATGAAAAAATTGCACAGATGCATTAGAAGCCAGACCTAAGGGGATGACAATGGTTTCTTAATTGTTTAGTTCTCATTACAGAAGCTTGTTGTTTGTAATTTTCTTGTAGTCATAATTCCCTGTCGTCGGCCCTGGCAAGAGCAGTGTCACACTACTCTTGCGAGGGCTAGATTTCCTTTCTATCCTTGTCCTGAGGTTGTGTTAGGAGTTTTTCTGAAGTACGTACACCACATAAGACATGCATCTGTGTTGCAGAATAAATGCTGCTTGAGAGACTGCATATCATTTGATTTTTTTGAGTCAGTCCACAGTACAACATATAATAAATCAACATAATTTGTAACTTAAATCAGCTTAACTGCCTTTGTAAAACGCAGTAAGATAATGGAGGACATTTAAAACAAGTATAGCTTGTCCAATTTGTGGTTATCTTTTTTTTTGTATACAGAAAAGTAAAAAAAAATTATGTGGATCCCTTTAAAGTGGAACCTGTTGTGTATAATGTCTTTCCTGCAGCGCTGTCGATTTCGTAGACCCGGGTGGCCAGTCACTGATATAGGTCGGGTGCCGTCTGTTAACTCTAGTAAAAAAAAAACAACTTTTGAACATTAGATGAGGTTTCACAGCTAAAAACATCCCACGAGTGTATTGTTTGTTTAAATAAAAGAGATTTGCTGGGTCTTCGTTGGTATAATTATTTTACTTAAATCTTTGTATCTTAATATTCTTGTAATCGTTAGTGATACTTTCGGGTCCAGCGGTCATAATGTGAAGAGGCCGGGGATAGGTGGAGTGCTATCTGTCAAAATTGTCTTAAGCTGACTTCACACAACAATATCAAACGGCCTGTTCACGCTCTACTACAATGAGAAAGTTTAAAAAGCGTTAAGTCCTTACCAATGGAAACAGGTACCTATCAACAGGAGACAACATTGAAAAAATACCTGGGTCGCGTTTTATAAAGTTACAATTTACAATTTCGCTGTTTGCCTCTCTAACGCACGCACTTATTGGCTAGAAAGAGAGGCAAACAGCGAAATTGTAAATTGTAACTTTATAAAACGCGACCCTGGACGGCCTCCGAAACTTTCTCTCGTCACCGAATGCACTAATCCCAAAACGTACGAATAGTCAATAAACTCTAATTTCATAATCACCTCTTATCATAAGAAACTAGTCCCATGTTGCCATATTCCCAAAAAAACACCCGTTGTTGATACACACCAGGACCATTGCGAACTACTCCCAAAATACCCTAAAATTTCTTCTACTGAGTGTTGAAATAATCTAGTTTCATAATCCACTATTCCTAAAACACCCTTAAGGATCCTGATCATGATCACATTATTTGGTCATCTTTCTGCATTTTTATTTTACCACTTTGTCCGCGTGATTGGTATGTAATTTGGTACAAATATTTATAACAAATTACAGCTTTGTTGCTGAGAATAATCTTAATTAATCTGAAGTTCGTGGTGGTATCGAACGAAACAGTTTCTTTGACATAATCCAGGTTGGGTTGGGCATTTGGGACAATAGTGTTCCGTATCGACCCTTTTATTATTTTTGTAGCATATCACGCATCTTTTTCTTTTAATTCTATTTTTATTGTCCCGTGGCAATCTAAAAGATGCGTGACGGTTGCTTGAAAGGTTTAAAAAAAAACGGTTGCCGGCACACTGTTGAGTATTTGGCTGGCACCAATGCCCTTATAACAGTTCGTCTGAAATTATAGAAGGGCATTGATTTTTCGCCAAATCTATTGTAAAAAAAAGGAGCATTACAAACCATAGTACTAAAAGTATTAACGCCTAATTTTTTGTTCCATCGGAGTGTCTTCTGTTCAGGATTATAATATGACATCATTTGGTCTAATCTGTCAATACCACCCATATATTTATTATACGTATTCTAATATTATAACATTTGATTTTGATTTCGTGTCATTTGTTTTGGTGGTATACTCTTGCCATTCGCCGTTATGCTCCGATGAAATTACGATAACTTCGCGACGATCATTATATTTGCTACTCTTGTTGAGCAAATTTTTTCTTTTTTATTTGAGCGGGGAGGCCTTTCCTATTTGGACGTAGGGTACCTGTTACCTACAAGTGTATTATTGTCAACTAAAAAATTGAAACCTATAGAATTATAAAAATTGTCCATGTAAACAGCATGCCCTACACCCAACTTACCATCTAAAACATTTTTAACCACCTTCTGAGTATGTTTTTTACCTCCGAACACAACATCGGCTTTTCCTCCATAAACAATAAATGACGCATCCGAATTGGTCAGTAAGGAGGTACAACTTTATGCCATATCTTTTGGCTTTTCCTTGAATGTATTGACGACACCAAAGTCTGCCACGCCAAAGGACAAGCGATTCGTCGCTGCAAAGAATCTTTTCAGGATAATAAACAGACGCCATGATCGGATTAAAATAATTTATTAACTCTGAAGGTGCGTTTAAACCGAAAGAGCATTCGCTGTTCTAGCGCCCGTTCTAAGAAATCAACGTTCAATTCAATCACGTTTTGTGTACCGATCGAATTTCATAGAGAGGTTAGAACCATAGAGTATATTGAATAATAGTGTATAGAGTTATCAGTCAAGGTTTTTGCTTGCAACGCCATCTATTAATGATTCAACGCAACTTTTCAAATGTATATATATATATATATATACAGCTTTATGAATTGATAAGGTTTGAAGAAACAGAACCAGATCACATCAAATGTGAACTTGCCTCACATTTCTCATTTGGAATCAGCTGACGAAGTTCACACATGGTGTAACCTAGTTCAGTTCGTTGATGTAACTAGGATCGTGAAACAATAAAACAGAAAAAGTTGTCTCTTTACAGTTTTATTTTTACATTAGCCTTAGATATCCATAAAGTTTCTTATTAGGTACTAAGCATTTTATCATACATTTGTTATCGGTTTGATTCAAGTTTATATACGGTTTACGACATTTACCAATAAAATTAAGGATTAAAAACATGAAAGGAGAGAAAATTACTTCAGTTATTGTACGACTGTACACTATCATAGATAAAAAACTATTTTGGTTGCTGTTTATTGTCTACAAGCCTTTTTTCGTTTTAAATAATAATTTCTTGTCAATTCTCGCATTTGATCTTGAGGATCAAAGTCGGACCGCGTTCCTTTTAATAATTTGTTGGTATCTTTACACCAGTTATATAAAAAAAACCTAGACGATAAGTTGATTATTTGGTTAATTAGGTCATTTTTATGATCAGCACAATCTATAAAATCAAAAATTATAACTATCTCTACTACATCTTTCATATATTTTTTTATGTTTATCATGTCACAGTGAGTTCTTAAGACATTTGTGACTACATCTTGAATATTTGAGAAACATTCAACTAAGCGGTCGGAAGGATATGACATATATGATTTTCCTTTTTTATATTCTTTTAAGTTGATGTATTGGCTGGTTTTATTACGATCGTACAGGCAATCGCGGCATTTGTTACAAATTTTGTTTTTCTTAATATGTAACCCGTTACATACTGTATTTGAGCCAAAATTTTATCATCACCCTTTTTATCATCGATTCCAACTAAGACTTGGTCACTGATATGATCAAATTTTATTTCATAGTTTGTATTATTCTCCGGAGCGCGATGAACTGCTGTTTTATCAAAAAAAATCTTACTTAACATCTTAAAGCTACGGCCTTGGTCTTTTTCGCAATTGTAGCCTGGGGAATGTAACGAGTTAATGTTATTGATTAATAACGCTGCAAAGGCAACCTCGAATTGGACGCAAGTCGGGTTGTTGCTCCTTGCTCCATGGCTCCTCACACAACCAAAAAAGTTTTCCAAAGGATCCTGATTTAAGTGACGTAACCAAATTGATTTAATATCGTGTTTCTAGAACAGCTGCGTTTTTAAATATTCCAAATTTTGAATAGTGCGTTGCCAATTTTGCACGGTTGGTACATATCTTGTTCTGCTTCCTTCAGACGTTACAAACTTCATTGTTTTTAGGACCTTTTTACTTTGGGTCCAAACTCCTTGGTGGCTTGAGTTAGGTGTGAGCGGACTCAGTAATTCTTTCCCAGGTCTCTTCTTTTCATTCATAAAACCTCCGTTGACAGAATCGAATAATGATTTCGGCGGTTTCCTGGCTTGATGGGTCCAGTATTCCTTTCTCTGTAACAGTATGATAATTGTTGTAGTGAGGATGAGGTATCGACTATCGAGATAATACCAAGCGACATTTACAAATGCTACTAAAATTGACGCTCAACAATTACGTGGGAAGTTTCCTCTTTAACATTGAGGGAAGTCTTATGACTAGTTCGAGTTTAAGCTTGATATTTTGCGCATGAAACATAGCTAAAAATATCCTGTGCTAAAAAAAATATGTACATTGACATCTGTTAATCCTTCAGACGACGAACACCACGGACAGATGCACATATGAAGCAGTTCACAACATCAACATGTTGTTACCAGTCTTCAAAAAAAACATAATATTTATTTACTTACGTGCTAAATATCCCATATTAACGGCAACTGACCTACTTAGTAGTTGAGTTGCAATTTTCACCTTCATTTTCGGCATTTTCTTTGGGTCTATATGAAGTTCGGTTAATTTGGGCATTAATCTTATTCCTTTGTATGCGGGATTTTCCTCGTACAATTTAACTATATGTTCCCACTTGGCAGTTTTTATTTGATCATCAATTTTACATGTTAGATTTTTTGTTATTAAATTGTTTCGTATGTTTTTAATCAAATGAGGAGGGTCATACAGCGGTATCACCTCATCGCCATCAACTTCAAACAAATACCCTTCAGACTTTTCATTCTTTTTTTTTCTTTTCGGCAATTTGTGAATTTATAGCGCACATATTTGATGATCCTTGGTCACAAACAGTAGCGACTACTTGAAACCCACTAGATTTTAATTTTCTTATATGGGTTTTTATGGCCTCTGCTAACTCTTCCTTCGGGGTGGCTCCACAACAAAAGGTGTAACTGATCGGCTGTTTGTAATTTTTTGTGATGCCTCTTATCATAAATACTAAGGCGTGGTCTGCGACTTTTTTCTCCCTCTTGTTTCCATTGTCAACGAAGCCAACAATTAAGTCTTTTTTTGAGTTATACTCAAAATGAGGCTTCATTGCCATCTCGTCAAACATTAATATACAGAGTCTGTCGTGTTTTGTCATTATACTGGCCTTTTTTTTTAAATGTTCGAAGATATTTTCATTTATGCCGGCTTTCAAGCCTGCGACGGATATCATTCGAGACAAAGTCAAAGGTGATGGAAGCACAAAAATGTGCCTCAGCCATCTGTATGCCTTCGGGCCTTGTTTGTAGATCGATAACGCCATTATTTTTTCTTTTTTTGTAAATCTTCTTCCCATTGTATTTTTATTAATCTCCCTAAACTGAATCATTATAAAAAGCAATGCCATGCTGGTAAACTTGCTGGTGGCTTTCTGGAAAGCCGAATTCGTAGACAGGGACATAGCCTTTTTGAGTCTTAAGGCAAATTTATCTTTTGCCTCTGTAAGCTTTTTTATATTTTTGGCCAGATTACTGGCTTCGGAGCAAAATTGTGGTGTGTAGGCTGTCTTATGACCTGAAATCAATTATACAATATAATTATACAAGCTGTATAAAGAATATAGAAATACCAATTGATAGGGCTCTGTCAAATTCTCTACAATGTGAATACTTATTATAATAATAATTCCGTTATTATAGGATGGTAAAAGCAAGTGGTTCAGTGAGGGCAGCTACCAGATTCCAGCTGCTACTCGAAAATGGTCCTAGGAGACTTTCTTTCGTTTTTTAATTCGTGTAGTTTGGCGTTTAGATACAAAAATACATACCTACTTAGTTAAAACGTTCTGGAAACGGGTTCGAAAAAGAAATTCCATTCGATTGCTTTTTATCCAGGATCGAAACCTCGTGTGATACAAAAAAAACCCTCACTGACTTACTTACTTTCATTATCCTGTATAATGTTTACTCAATAAAAATGAGTAAATTCTAAGCAAGTTTTGCTAACTTATTACTAACGAGATTTTATCTTTACAAGTTCTCACATTAATATGTTTACCTATACACTACGTAAACTTACTAAAACCATTTATTCAAACCCGGGTATACTTAGGCGATAAGTAATGTTGTGCTATATAAATTGTTGAATTTATTTGGGGATCAAGAAGATGAAGGAATGGTTTTAATAAGTTTACATACTTACTGTTTGAGTTTTTAAATTTTAGTGGCTATCTGATCGCACAAAAAGAAAGACTAGTAAAATGTCACAATAAGTTCGTCAGTCTTAGTAAAAAAAATGTATTAAAAATACGTAAGTAGGTACCTACCTAGAAGTTGAATTATATTTCTATAATTAATTGATATTTTCAACTTCATACATAATTTAAAAAAGTGGAAAGATTATGATTGAAATATTTATATTAAAACACTTTTCGGAGATTTGATAACTTTTCTTGATGTTCCAGAACATTTATTCAGCCTTTGTTTAGGGACACCTGCAAATAAATATTTAAATGAAATTATTATACATTGCAGTAAACTAGAGAAGTTTATAAACTTATAAATGGTAGGGAGTTTATAAGCTAGGGATCATCCATTAATTACGTCACACCTCAAGGGGGAGGGAGGGGGTCCACAAAATGTGACATATCGTGACAGGGGGGAGGGAGGCGTTCTATGTTTGTGACGTCACAATCCTCACATACATAAATACATGCACATAAAAGAATAGAAAATCCAAAATCCTTGGACGGAGAAAGAATAAGTTACTTTTTTCTTCGTTAATTTTACAAATCATTTTAAGCAATCCTAATAAAAAGTTACTTTCAAAGTGATGTCGTAATTTTTACCTTCTTAAACTAAAAATATACATGTGACGTCACACTAAGGGGGGAGGGTGTAGTTAATTGTGACGAAGTGTGACAAGGGGGACGGAGGGGTAAAAAAATCATAAAATTGGTGTGACGTAATTAATGGATGATCCCCTATTAGGAACTTATGTAAATTACTGTTTAAGTTTGTGCGAAAATGCTTTTGTATATACGATTGTCCGTTTGTTGACCTCTACACTTCGCATTGCTCATAAATATTAGGTATGGTTTCTCGCGAAATGTATTTTGTGAACATGTTTTATGGAAAATATTCAAAATAGTGGAAGTTACCAAGTGGAATTGCAATTGCACATAATTTTCCGCTTTGGTTAATATATTTTTGTTCAAAGTGAACATGGCACACTTTTCGGTAACGATGGATATATTGATTATCCAAAGCCAATGCCCATCTCAATTTTAGTCACTACATCTTCAGCAAACTAACCTGAAGTCGAAGGTCGAGAAGTGTTGTTGTCAGTAGCCGGATTGTACAGGTTTGTTATGTCGGCAAACGGGGCTCGTGATACATTTTCATTTTGCAGCGGTTGTTGCAAATGGCTTGAAATTTGCATAGATGTATTTTGAGCAGCAATTCCTGAAAGTAATACACATGCGTATAAGATACATAAAAATAGGAACACTATTACAATAGTGATTATAAAATATCGTTTAACAGTGTTCGCGATGGAACATATAGGTCAATAATATAATAAAATAAAACCCCGTAGTTCATTTCGGAGCAAAAGACAGACAGACAGACAGACAGACAGACAGACAGACGGACGGACGGACGGACGGACAGACAGACTACTGAGAACACACATAGTAATGAATGTTACTGTATCATACCTTTTAAATAATGTGTTGGAATTGCAATTGCACATAATATTCCGCTTTGGTTAATATATTTTTGTTCATAGTGAACATGGCACACTTTTCGGTAACGATGGATATATTGATTATCCAAAGCCAATACAGACAGACAGACGGACGGACGGACGGACGGACGGACGGACGGACGGACGGACGGACGGACGGACAGACAGACAGACAGACAGACAGACAGACAGACAGACAGACAGACAGACGGACGGACGGACGGACGGACGGACGGACGGACGGACGGACGGACGGACGGACGGACGGACAGACAGGCGGACGGACGGCAGGACGGACGGGCGGGCAGACGGATGGACGGACAGACAGACAGACAGACAGACGGACGGACGGACGGACGGACAGTTGAACAGACAGACTACTGAGAGCACACATAGTAATTAATATTACTGTATCATACCTTTTAAATTTAGTGTTGGAATTGCAATTGCACATAATCTTCCGCTTTGGTTAATATATTTTTGTTCAAAGTGAACATGGCACACTCTTCGGTAACGATGGATATATTGATTATCCAAAGCCAATGCCCATCTCAATTTTTGTCACTACATCTTCAGCAAACTAACCTGAAGTCGAAGGTCGAGAAGTGTTGTTGTCAGTAGCCGGATTGTACAGGTTTGTTATGTCGGCAAACGGGGCTCGTGATACATTTTCATTTTGCAGCGGTTGTTGCAAATGGCTTGAAATTTGCATAGATGTATTTTGAGCAGCAATTCCTGAAAGTCATACACATGCGTATAAGATACATAAAAATAGGAAAACTATTACAATAGCGATTATAAAATATCGTTTAACAGTGTTCGCGATGGAACATATAGGTCAATAATATAATAAAATAAAATCCCGCAGTTCATTTCGGAGCAAAAGACAGACAGACAGACAGACAGACAGACAGACAGACTGACAGATACAGGCAGACAGACAGAC